>JAFNEN010001311.1:0-36103 GCA_019343175.1 Oedothorax gibbosus
TTTTTTCATTTTTTTTGTCGTTTTTTAAGAGTTGCTTTAATATTGTGCTTTCAAAATATCAGTAGGGGTCACGATATTACGCAATGATAAAACGCAAATATTACGCAAAAAACTCCCCCCCCCCCCCCCCCCCCCCCCCGGATTTATTTTTATACAATAACACGTGTTATGTTTGGATGAAGTACATTATTTCACCGTTTTTAAATTTCAAGGTTTTTATTTCGCTCCTTTTTCTATCGTAATTTCTACTGTAAAGTATCTGAGGTATGAGTTGAGTTATGTTTGTAGGGAAAGACGCTTTTTTTTCTCTCTTTTTACTGTTTTGTCTGAATGCTTATCTTATAATCTAAGAATGGCTGTTTAGTTTTGTTTTCATTACATTTTAATTGCTGTTTTATATTTTAAAACATGTTTTATAATAATTAGTTGCTATATTTTTATATTTAACGACATAAATGCATACAATTATTAAATTATTCCACATCGGCGATTTCACCTGTACGACTTCGTAAGTTTAGTTAAATATATGAATAACATCGTTCATCGGGGGGCTGTTAGTAGGAGAGAAAAGGACAGTTCAACGCAAGTGGAGGGTTCGAAGGGTCAGATCAACACTGATAACGCCTATGACGTAGTTGGACTATGACGTACGCTCGTGGTGCCATCTATCGGTAGGGAATGGAAGTAAAAAATAATGTTTTGGCGTACGCTCGTGGCACCATCTACCGGTGAGGAAATAAATGATTTTTAATGTAAAATAGGGTGAAAATAAATAAATTTTAGCGCGAAAAATATTAAAAAGTGAGTTTTGGAACGATTCGAAACCCCCGATCTCCAAAAGCGAACGTGGCTCAGCGACTTGCTGCGTGTTAGTGAACTGAGCCACGTCCGCTCGACAATATGTGAAGAAATTAACGTTTATTTGCGGTTTCTATATGTGCTCATGACGCCATCTAGTATAAAATATTTCATTTAATCCTGTCTAAATGGTGACATAAACTCGAAATTTACTTTTGTGGGATCTTTACTTAATAATTAAGATAATCAGTAATAATCTGATTAACATAAAAAGTGAGTTTTTTGATGATTTGAACCCCCGATCTCTTACAAAAATATTTTTAATATACTTTTCGGTTGTTTGAATTTCTTAGAAAATGTAAAAAACGCTTGAATTTGCTCTTCAAAGATTCAATTATTTTTCTTTCTCATAAATTTAGAGAATGATAAAGAATCATCATGCTGGTTATTTAGTTAATATTTTAAAATTATAAAATTAATTTTTTTTTAAGAATCTATTTTTCTTTACATTTGTTACTTTTCAATATTTAAGTTTTTAATTACCAAAGCAAATATTTTTGATAATTAAAATGATACATATCAAAAAATTTTAAAATCTGACTAGGTTTTGAATAAAATTATTACTTTATTTTAAATTATAACAAGAATGAATTTATTTCTATGAATAAAACTTTTTATAAGCGATGTAAAAAAAAATAATAATTGAATATCTATTAAACTTGTGCTACAATTTGGAATACTTCAATAAAAGTTATTAAAAGATTCACCTTTGTTAGTTAATACAATTACTCGGAAGAAAGTAAAAAAAAATAAATTATTAAACTTTTTGGAATACAAAACTTATATATTTTCACAACTTAATGTAAAAATCAATTTTTAGTAAAACTCAAACTAATTAAAACACACTATTACTTCCCTTATGTAGATAATCGCAACTCCTTATCTTTTTTTTTCCTACAGTACACTCGTGGGGTGATTTCAGTTGTAATCACTAAAACCAAACATTATTATCTCATCTTGTTGAGTTTTAAGATTTGATTTACAGTTTATATACTCGCAATGCCATCTAGTATAAAATATTTCATTTAATATTAGGCCTGTCTAAATGGTGACACATACTCAAGATACTTTTGTAGCATATTTACTTAATAATTAAGATAATCAGTAATATCGATTGACATTGAAATAATTGCTATTGCACAGTCTAAATGGAGACACTTAGTATGAATACGTAGTGTAATTTGTAACAATCAGCTTGCTATAATGAGTTATGTCTGGTAGCTTAGTATTTCAACAAATATTTCATTTTGAAGTTTTCAAATTCAAAACATCTGCTCTAAATGTAGATTATTCCAATCTCGTTAAAATCTGTGGATTATTCCTGATATATGAAGGCCGTGTTAATTTGGAGAAGTACAAAAGTCTGCTAACATTTTATCAGTAGTACAGTGAATTAACTTTATTTTACTATTCTCAATGAGATCTCTAATGAAATTTAATTTTAAACTAACGTGTCTAGTTTTAACAGAAGACTTAGCAGCCTTGCACCAATCTATTGCGGCTTTATTATCACAAAATATTTCAATAGGATAGTTTACATATTTTGAACAATTTAACTCTTCTAATAAATTACAAATCCAAATCAGATTCTTAGTAGCATCAGCAATTGCAAAAAGTTCAACTTCACAGTAGACATCCCTACCGATTTTTGCTTATTTGCTTTCCAAAGAACTAAAGACTTGCTAAAACATAATAACTGACCCGGAGAAAGACTTTCCACCTTCAGCATTTCCCCAACTTGAATCAGCATTAACACTAATATGATCAACACTTTTGTTATAAATAAAACACGATCTTTAGAACCTTGCAAGTATCTTAGAACTCTCTTCATTTGCATGTAATGACGCTTTTCAGGTTTTTGGTTATATTGAGACAATAAACTAACAACAAAACTAATCGGGACGAGTACGATTTGCAAGATACGACAATTCACCGATCAATTCTAAATACTTAGTTTTATCAGCTAATTCTTCCGTATCATCTGAAATTCTCTCTTGTGATTTAGAAATAGGAACTTTAAACAGATTTACAATCAGTCATACCATGTTTTTTTAGTATATTTTCTATATACTGCTTTTGAGAAATTCCAATTCCATTCTCATTTATGCTAATTTCTAAACCGAGAAATTTACCAGTTTTAGTAGTTTCGTTAACTTCAAAATGATTTCGCAGCTTGCAAAAAATATCGTTACTTACATTCTGATCACTGCTAAAAAATCCAAGATCATCTACATAAATACATATAGCAAAGAAACAATTCGGATCATCTAAAACAAATACACAATTATCAGAAGCAAGTTGTTTGAGTCCAATATTTAATAGTACAGTTTTCAATTTGTGATTCCAATTTCTTCCGGACTGAGGCAATCCATAAATACTACGCTTAAGTTTACAAACCTTATCCTCCCCGTATTCAAATCCCGGAGGAGTTGACATGTATACAGTTTCTTTCAAATCACTGTGTAAATAGGCTGTTGAAATATCAAAAAAACTGAACAATCAAATCTAGTTTTGCAGCTAATGACAGCAACAATCTGAAAGATTCTATATTAACAACTGGAGAATAACATTCATCGTAATCCAAAGATTTGATTTGATTAAATGCAGATGCAACAAGACGCGCTTTATATCTTAAGCCGTTTGTATCTTGTTTAACATTATAAACCCACTTACTTTTAACAATTTTTGCATTATTAGGTTTATCAACTATTTCCCACACGTTATGTTTTTCTAGCGATTTTAATTCCCGTTTCATTGCATTGAACCAATCGTTCGAATTTCTATTGGACATAGCTTCCTCGTAGTTATTCGGTATGTCACTAGTTACTAGAGATGTTAAGTTTGGTTTTAACCTTTCTGATCGTCTCACGCCTTCATATAACAATTTTTGCTCATGTTCTAAACACTGTTGGCGATGTATTTCCTGGGCTTTTACTTTTGTCATTCCGAGTGGTCTACCACGCGTTTTTTTGCGACTCACTTTCGGTAATGGGTTCAGGTAGGTTAGAGTTTCGATCATAAATTATAAGATTTTTATTATTTTGCAGTTTTTCTACATCTGCACCAATAAATCCGCTATTAAAGTGTTTTTTCTATATCCCAACTATTATCAAAAGAATGTTTTATTAGATTCGAACCTTTTAGATTTTCATTAAACTTTACGGACCGTTCTTCGATTACGCGGTTTTCCTCTACGTTATAGATACGATAAGCTCGTGTTTCTCGAGAATAACCAATCATAATACCAGTTTTCCCAGGTATTTGCAATTTATTACGAGACACTTTGGGTGTATGATAATAAGCTACGCAGCCAAACACTTTAAGATATGAAACGTTAGGTTTAATTTGGAAAAATAACTCGTACGGAGTTTTATTTTTTGATTTTCTAGGAGTTAAGTTAGATATGTGGGTACTACAAGCAATGGCTTCCGCCCAAAACTTTAAAGGCAGTCCGCTATCGTAAATTATAGTTCTAGCGCGATCGCAAAGTACTCGAATAGCTCTTTCACTTTTTCCATTGCTTGAAGGATTATAAGGAACACTCTTTTCATGAATTACCCCGCATTCTTCGAAATAAGATTTCAACTCATTATTTATAAATTCACCCCCATTGTCAGATCTAAAACGTTTAATCCGTTGACCCAACAAGTTCTCATACGTAGATTTAAATACCTTTATCGCGTTGATAGCTTCACTTTTATGTTTTAAGAATATGTGAAATACATTCCAGAATAGTCATCTACAATAACAATATCTAACAATAAAATATCTAGAACCATTCAATGAATTTACAGGCATTTCACCACATAAATCTACATGAATCAATTCTAGCACAGATTTGCTTTGGCTTTGAGTAATTGATTTATGAGGTTTATTGGTAATTTTGCTAACACTGCATACTTCACAATCAAATGTTGTTACTTTATTTAAAACTAGGGGAATTTCTAGTTAAGTTATCATTTACCATTTTTTCATATAGTCATAATGCAAATGGCACAATCGTCTATGCCAAAGTCCACTCGAATCACTGTTAGCATAATTACATTCATTTTCCAAAGGTTTAGCATTTGGTTCAAATTTAACTATTAAACGCTTATCTATTTTATTTGCTTTAAGAATCAATCTATTAGTATTATCAGTAACAAGCATATAGTTATTCTTAGACGTAATTTTAAACCCTTTTTCTAATAAAGTTGTTAACGATAGTAAATTAAATCTTAACTCAGGCACATAAATAACATTTATATAATCCAAATTATCGTCTTTATATTTAACCTTAACAGTTCCTGTACCTTTAGTTTTTAGTGTAGTATCAATACCAGCTAATTGAACTTCGTTACCACTATTTTCAAAATTAGAAAACCATTTTTAAGTTATTTACCATATGGGCTGTTGCCCCACTGTCCATTATCCAAACGTCAGAATCATCAGAAGCTGGGAAGTTATCGGAGCACACGGTCAAAGCGGAGTTGCCCCTCCAACCGCGTGTTTTCGGGCTGTTGTCACCAAAGCTTGAACTTCGGCGCTTGCTAGTTGTCCGGGAATACTTCTGCTGGTTTCAGTCGCTTGTAGCACGTCTTCCAGACATGCCCCCGTCCAGAGCAGTAACTGCAGGTCTTCTCGGATCTTCTAACGGCAAATGCTTGCTCACTCCTTGGGCTGGATCCACTTCCTCGTTGAAACCCTTGTTCTTCCTCACGTAAGGTCTCCAAGATGTCATCTAGAGATTTGTCTCTTTGGGTCTTCAGAATCTCACGAACTCCGGCGAACTTTCCATTGAGACCACGAACGACATAAAATACTAGTTCTCGACTGGATATCATAAGTCCGAGGCTTGCACACTTCGTAACCAGTCCTTTAGCTCGTGCGACGTAATCGTTGGCGATTTCGCTGTCCATCATTCGTAAATTCTTAACCTCTTGGCTGGCGTCTATCTTTCTATCATCTATTCCACCCGTACAGTCGGTCTTTATCTTTGTCCATAAATCTTTAGCCTTCTTTTCCATACCGTACTGGAGAACATACTGGTCGGATAACGAGAGCTTTATAATTGACACAACTTTAGAGTTTTTCATAGTCCAGTCTCTATAGGTTGCGTCGTCTGACGTGGGTTCATCGTTTTCTATTACGTCGGAAAGTCCTCTTAACGATAAAACTGCTTCAAGTTTAATTGACCAAATATGGTAGTTTTGTCCATTCAGAAGAGGAACAGAAGATGCGTTATCAAGACTAAGCATTTTTCTAATTGATTGAATTTCTAGATGTAGCACGCGAGCGAAACTTTTCTATGCAACTAAGCTCAACCATGCGGAACCACGCTCTGCTACCACATGAAGGCCGTGTTAATTTGGAGAAAGGAAACTGACACCAGTTTTGATGTAAACGAATACGAATCTTTATTGTAAAAATAACATGTATATATAGTAAAAGTAAAAACTATAGCGACACCTGGCGCAGATAAAAGGAAACAATAAATTTGCATTTTACCAGTCTTTGGTGATGCCAACAATATAGATGAAACTATCAAATCTACTGTATTGTGTAAGATCCTACCTAGCAAAATTCTTGAAAATGTTGAAACAGTTGCAAACGGTTCTACTATAGATTTGGAAAAAGAATATATTTCTGTTTTACATGATGAAGTGGAAACCAATTTACACAGACTTTTTAAGTGTGATGCATGCAAAATAGACAATCCCTCGCAATATAAGCATGAGTGTATGATGTTATCATATGAAGAATTGTATTTATGTGTTGGAGATGGTGCCTTAATGGCTATAGATGTGAATCGAGTTGTTTCAAAGTTAAAATCACGAAATGTATTACATTTGTTTACTGATGACTTCTTTACAAAACAATTTGATTATGAGATAAAGTTATCTGTGTAAAAATATTTAATGTATATATAGTTCTATCTGTTAATAAAAAATGTGTTTTTTCATACATTTTGTGTATTTATTTAGAAATAAGTATCAAGAAATTTATAAGAGAATGTTTATTTATTTTTTATAGTATATTTAAGACTATGTTTTTAATAGTTGTAATGCTTTTTTTGTAACTTTCTTTCATTATTAATCAAATTTTATAATATTTTAGAATAAATCAGTCAGGAGAATCCATTAAAATGTTATTTTTAAGACAATCACTAATTTTAAACTATCTTTATAATACCACAACCTCATCAACTATCATATCCAGTGTATTAATGTGTTTCCTTCTTTAAATTTGGTAAGTCTGAACACATTTTATATAAAAGTATATCTATTTAATACTCTAACAGTAGTATTGAACATTAAGTATAGTTTCATTAAATTGATTTAACGTTTTTATTATTTGTATTGATATTAGATATTATTCCAATTTTAACACCATAAGATTTTTTTTTTCAAAGTAAGGTGTTAAAAAATATAAAAACTTCAAAAACCAAATGGTTTATAAGTGGAAAACATTGAGAATTTTTTTTTCTCAAATGTCACAAAGTTTTTAACGAGACATGTATTTCTCCACTAAAGATTTTTTTAGATAAAAATAGTTTAACCATTCACTTTTATTCTTTTTAATATACATTTTAAAACTTAGTCTTATAACTTTTAAAATTTGTTTTGAAGAATCAGCGGTGATTATCTGTCTATTGATAGATGCATAAACTACTGCTAGATTCATAAAGTTTTCATGTAATTAATAGTTATTGTTTACAACAAGTCTATGTATGCATTTTTTTAATACGTAAAATATATACTCTGTTGACGTAATTTTTAAAATGAAAATTTTTTATATTTTCGTAAGTACAGCTTTATTTTTTTAAATATATTTTCAATAGATTATTTTAAAACTAACATATACACTCTTAACATTTTAGTAATGATATATATATATATATATATTTTTAGAATAGGTGCAATATAGTCTTCGCAAAGTCTTTAGTTGAAAAGGATCTTGTTGTCAGTCAATGTAAAAACTCCAATCAAGCGCTAATTTTCAAGAAATTGTACTTCAAATATGCGAGGCAAATTATATTGTTTTACATTCTAGGATGGAAAAAATATTCTGCTTATAGAATATTATATTCTATTTAGCTATTTTTCTTATAAAGATATTTACAGGTTATTAGGTTGAAAAAAACTGTTGTGTTTGCTGAATTGCAGGAGTTGTGATGTATTTTATTATGTATAAATAAATTATTTATGCTTGATATCCCCTCTCTAACTAAAGTCCACCAAAATATTTTAGATAATGATAGAGGTAACTCGTGATAAAGTTTGTCCTAAAGAAACAGATAGAGATAACCCCCTTAAGAAACTTCTAATTTTAACCCTCTTATCTTTTTTTTTTGCCATATTGTATATACACATTTGAAGAAATATATTTCGATCAGTATTCAACAAACTTCACTTATTACAAGAGGTTCTTCATTGTTTTAAATACAATTCATACTTTAAATCTAATTTTTAGGCTAAGCCAGAAGGGAAGATTTTCTTAACATAATTTTTTCAAGTGTGCTAAGCGCTTTTACTTTCATCATTCATGGCTCAACTTAACAAGTTTATCAGTATACCTGAAGAATTACTGATTAAGAATGCTGTTTCTAGCAAAAGGTTAAGTGAACTGGAGAAATCAATGATAAAAATATTAAACAGTAACTTACCTGATCACGAAAAATTAACTCGCTACCATGAAGTTCTTCAAACAAGTTTAAATCTGCAGGAATATAATCAACCTATACTGGAAATAAAAAACAGACATGAACAACCCATTTCCAACAGTGAGAAGAAAGATGTTCAAGAAATGAAAGTGGAAAAAGCAGATAACAACTACGATGATGTCATTCTAGCTGCTATACCTAAATCTAGACGAAGTGTAGCCGAAAATATTCTTACTCTTATAAAAAACAACCAAATGTACTCTTTTACAATAATCGTGGTGAAATCTCCTTACATGGACAACATATTCAAAACTCTAATATTATGGACTTGATTAAATACACCTCTAATTCAAAAACAGCTGTTTCAGATAAAAATATATATAATAAAGCTATAAGTGATTTAAATATACCCAAATCATGGATAACTAATAGAAAACTAATTGAAAAGAATGCTATGAATGACGATGTGGCATCAAGGAAGAAACATTTAATAAAGAAAATTCCTGTAATCACATTGAAATGGGTAATTTTTTGAATAATTTTTTTCCTTATATTTGTATTATTATTGTTATATTAATAAAAATATCATAATGAATAGAAATTTTATATATATATTATTCAGCTTTGGGTAGAAGTATTATTCTAATTTTATTGCAGTAAGAATTTTTTTAGAAGTAGGATTTTATAAAACAATGAAGCTTATATAATTAAAAAAAACATTAACATATATAAAAGTCATATATATTTGATTATTTTAACTCTACACACTTGGGATAATTAAAATAGTTTAATGTATATAAATAAAGTAGGATTATATCAAAATCTGCATAAATAACTTTTTTTATTATTCTCACTGAAAAATAAAACAGTAAAAATAATGAAACCTACATAATTTTTTAAAACATTAACATATATATGCTGCTAACATATGTATGCTGAATCGTATCTTCGATACGATTCTCGTATCGAAGATACGAGAAAGCCGCAATTTCTATTCAATCATCCGTACAATTAAAAAAAAAAACTTTAAAAATCATAAAGTATGACAGAAAAATTATAAATTTGATGAGAAAATGTTAATGATACATAAGGAAAAATAAAGTCAAAGAAGTGATTTCTTGAAAGAAAAATATGTTTTGTAAAGTTTTTCAATGTATTTTAAACTAATAAAATCAAAAATTCTACTTTTGACTTGCACTATTTTTGTTCTTAAACGTTATTTTCCATTCGTTGGGCGATAAGTTGAAAGTTTTGGCGATAAAATTATTTGATATTTTGGAAGATATATGTGATGTTTAGACGTTCTCGTCAATACCTTTTGAAATTAAACTATTTTATTCAGACATTATTCACTATAAAGTTTCATTAGCTGTGAAAATGTATTTTTTAATTAGCTTTTGATAATTTTTATACTTTGTTATATATAAAAATTATTCAAAGTTATCAACTACTCGTTTAAACCTCGAGAAAATAGGCCAAATGCGAGAATAATACTTTGATTTATATGTATATCTTTTCTAGATGCTAATATTTCTTTAATAGAAGTTTTTCTTTAACTTTATTTTTTTTAAAAAATAAGTTGGGGTATTACTATTTCACGTTTTAAAGATATGAAAAAGTGGTAATCTTATCTATCTTAATATCATTGATTCTTCAAAACATAACTTTAAATATTATAAGACCAAGTTTTGAATGTAAAAACTTTACAACACTTAAGAAAATATTTTTGATAATGTTTTCTACGTATGAACTATTTGGTTTTCTTAAGTTTATATATTTTTTAAAACACTTTCAGACTTTATGAAATAAGGAAATGCAGCATATATATGTTAATGTTTTAAAAAATTATGTAGGTTTCATTATTTTTACTGTTTTATTTTTCAGTGAGAATAAAAAAAAAAGTTATTTATGCAGATTTTGATATAATCCTACTTTATTTATATACATTAAACTATTTTAATTATCCCAAGTGTGTAGAGTTAAAATAATCAAATATATATGACTTTTATATATGTTAATGTTTTTTTTAATTATATAAGCTTCATTGTTTTATAAAATCCTACTTCTAAAAAAATTCTTACTGCAATAAAATTAGAATAATACTTCTACCCAAAGCTGATTAATATATATATATAAAATTTCTATTCATTATGATATTTTTATTAATATAACAATAATAATACAAATATAAGGAAAAAAAAATATTCAAAAAATTTCCCATTTCAATGTGATTACAGGAATTTTCTTTATTACATGTTTCTTCCTTGATGCCACATCGTCATTCATAGCATTCTTTTCAATTAGTTTTCTATTAGTTATCCATGATTTTGGTATATTTAAATCACTTATAGCTTTATTATATATATTTTTTATCTGATACAGCTGTTTTTGAATTAGAGGTGTATTTAATCAAGTCGATAATATTAGAGTTTTGAATATGTTGTCCATGTAAGGAGATTTCACCACGATTATTGTAAAAGAGTACATTTGGTTGTTTTTTTATAAGAGTAAGAATATTTTCGGCTACACTTCGTCTAGATTTAGGTATAGCAGCTAGAATGACATCATCGTAGTTGTTATCTGCTTTTTCCAATTTCATTTCTTGAACATCTTTCTTCTCACTGTTGGAAATGGGTTGTTTATGTCTTTTTTTTTATTTCCAGTATAGGTTGATTATATTCCTGCAGATTTAAACTTGTTTGAAGAACTTCATGGTAGCGAGTTAATTTTTCGTGATCAGGTCAGTTACTGTTTAATATTTGTATCATTGATTTCTCCAGTTCACTTAACCTTTTGCTAGAAACAGCATTCTTAATCAGTAATTCTTCAGGTATACTGATAAACTTGTTAAGTTGAGCCATGAATGATGAAAGTAATAGCGCTTAGCACACTTGAAAAAATTATGTTAAGAAAATCTTCCCTTCTGGCTTAGCCTAAAAATTAGATTTAAAGTATGAATTGTATTTAAAACAATGAAGAACCTCTTGTATAAAGTGAAGTTTGTTGAATACTGATCGAAATATATTTCTTCAAATGTGTATATACAATATGGCAAAAAAAAAGATAAGAGGGTTAAAATTAGAAGTTTCTTAAGGGGGTTATCTCTATCTGTTTCTTTGGGACAAACTTTATCACGAGTTACCTCTATCATTATCTAAAATATTTTGGTGGACTTTAGTTAGAGAGGGGATATCAAGCATAAATAATTTATTTTTATTTATACATAATAAAATACATCACAACCAGGGCCGTCGCTAACAAAAATCGACTGGGGGGGGGGGGGGGGGGCGTTTAGCACAATTTTGCCGAATAAAATATTAAATTAATTTTTTTATAATTGTCATAAATATAAAAATTTAATTACTTTTAATTAAACTTTTAGTAATTAGAAATTATTAATTACTTTTAATTAAACTTTTAGTAATTAGAAATTATTAATTACTTTTAATTAAACTTATAATAATTTAAATATCATTAACTACTTTTGATACAAATTTAATTGCTTTTACAAAATTACTTCAACAGCAAGAATATCGAGAATAAACTTTTTTTGTTCTTTGGAAATGACGTAATACATGCATTTTACATGCTTCTTCGTCCTACATAAAAACTTATTTTGAATCAATTAGTTAATTAAGTCTATTATTATTTACCTTTTTATGTAAATTAATTAGCAATGATATAATTTTTATTTAATATAAAAACATTTTTATTATTTACTGTAAATTAATTTGGAGATTTTTATAAGTTAATTGTTTTAAAATAAACTATTCGTATTTGGTGATTTAATGTTATTTAAGTGCAATTAATTCAATAACAAAATAATTGATATTTTATACATTTTTCAATAGTAGCAATGCGAATACTACCGGATTGTACAAAACAAAACAAAAATTAATTGACTTCATGAAATTATGGAAAAGTATCTTTGACACGCAATTCAATTCTAAAATTTACATTTCTCATTTTCTATGTATAATTATAAAATTATAGTTTTTTATTACTTTAGATTCTTTTTAAGTACAAGTACATATTAAAAAAATATTTAATTTAACACCCTAAAATGATACATTTAATTGATAAGTAACTTATAGAATAAATAAAAAAATAGTAATTTCTTACCTAATTTTCAAAGAACAATCAAAGTTTCTTCTCGATATTTTTGCTGTTTGAAGAAGCATTATTTTTTTTTTCCCGATTGCTCTTGTTCAATTTTTTTTGTTAGCCGCAACCTTCGTAAAGTATAAATCAAGAGTATTTGATTTTTTTTTTAGTTTCAATTTTAGTTTTAGAAGACATGTCAAAAATAAAGGCAGCTAAGTGGAGTGATTGTTTTGAATAATGATAATCATACGAGCATCATCGCATCGACGAAATAAAACAAAAACAGTGGACACCGATACGTCTTGTCTCTCAAACTCCTCTTTAAAAAAGTAAGTTTAAAAAACAAAACAAAAGTACATACAAGATTTCTCGAGATCACGTAACCTCCGCAAGTAGCCTATGAAAGTATTGAAATTGAAAGACAAAATGAGAGCGAGCAGTTTAACAACAAAAGGCAACCACCCAATTGGACCCAATGTATGCTCCCTTATGTGACCCGACCCCTTGTCGCCATGTGTGGTCATCACTACTTTTATTACTAAAAAGCACATTTAGACGTCTGCGTAAACTTATCCAACAAAAGGCTGAGATGTTGATGTTCTGACAAAAGAAAAGATCTCGAAACATCTACTATCTACGGTTCCTTGAAAATCATTTTACTTTCCCTTTTCGGAACAATCAATAGAAAATTTCGTGGGAAGCTCATGATACATTGGATCTTTTTCCTCAGAAAAGAACAATTCTACTGTAACTTTAAGTGACGCTTGTCTAGACACAAACACAACCCACAATACCAATGAGGTTGTAAAGTCATTTAGATATAATCAGACTTCAGAGTAGGGACAAGTTTTCCCCGAAGCCTTATTCCTTCAGGGTCCTGGGGTACCCTTTGTAGAAATACGAAGATGCTTCTTTCAAGCTTTGGGGGAAGGAAAAAAAGGGGACAATTGGACCCCCCATACTTTGGAACAAGCGTGTCATGTCTTTTGCCTGAGTGCATGGTGTGAGCTTTTTGCGTGTTCCAGGATAGATTTTTAAGTTTCTATCTGTGAACAAGGCTGCTATTTTTATTTACTATTTCGCATGCATATGCAAAAGCTATCTCCAAGATCATCATTTTTAATCAATCATTAATGGATTTTTAAAAAAAAACTGTTCTCAATTTTTTGAAATTTTTAATTCCTACTCCAATTTAATACTTATAAATTTAAATATAAGTAACGTTACACTACATTATTAGATTAAATAAAATTAAATGGATTAATTAGATAATTAGATAAATATATTAATTAGATATTAATTAGATAAAATTATTAACAGATCTCCAAATTGGTACATTTGATAAACTTTTATGAATATCCCCTTTCAATCTGTTATGATTAATAATTCAAAATTATTTCATATAATATTTCATTAATGATATTCATTATACATATAATTTCAAAAGTTTAATATTAATTTTTCTTTTTGTGATGTGCTGAGTAGAACCTGGAAGCGTGAAACCCTTGTTTTAAAGAGTATATGTTGTCTTCAATTTGATCTAAAAAATTCAAATTAAGTCAATAATAGTTTTATGTTCAACGTAGTAGATTCTAATTCACCGTTTGAGTCACAAATCGAAACGAAGTAATTGACATTAGTTGCATTTTAGTCGGTTTCCCGAACCACTGATAATGAAAACTTCGGCTCACTGAAGCAGAGAGCACCGAATTCCAGATCAAGCCCTCAAATTACCTTATTATTAAATAAAACTGGATTGAGATGAGAGCAATTATACAAATACCAATATCTCCAGCTTTGATTTAAACCACTTTTATTAATATCCCCCCCTCCCCCATCAATCCGCCACTTCATATCCTCATATGAAAGAATAAAATAAATAGAGGGCCATGTAACAGTAAGAAATGTAATTTAAATTAGTTGAAAGCATTGTGAACATTAATAAACAGATATCAATAAACTTTTGTGCTATACTGTCTAAATTTTCTATTAATGTCTTACTAATTATTATTAAAATATATATAAATGCCAGCTGCCAGCCATTTCTAAAATTTACCGAATGACTTTATGGTTTATCAGGAGTTTTGCTAGAGTCGTCATTTGCGTTGTGTCCGGATTTTAATCGGTGTGCACATTTCACTAAATAATTTCACAGTTCGTTATTAAAATACAAACGACAAACATTTCTAAAATTTGCTGAATGAATGTATGGTATATCAGGAGTTTTGAGAGTCGGCATTTGCGTTGTGTCCCGAGTTTAATCGGTGTACACGTTTCTCTAAATAATTTCACTGTTCAGTATTAAAATACAAATGACAAACATTTCTTAAATTTTCTAAATGACTTTATGGTATGTCAGGAGTTTAGAGAGTTGGCATTTGCGTTGTGTCTGGATTTTGATCTGTGTACACATTTCACTAAAAATTGGCACATTTTGGTATTAAAGTGAAAAATGTTTATAAAATTTGCCGAATGTGTGTGTGTGTGACTGTATGGTTTGTCAGTTTTGTGAGTCGGCATTTGCGTTGCGACCCGATTTTAATCTCGGTATAAACATTTCTTTAAATAATATCACCAGTGCGGTATTAAAATATAATTTGCAAACATTTCTAAAATTTGCCGAATAAATTTGTGGTATGTCAGGAGTTTTGACAGTGAGCATTTGCGTTGTGTCCCGATTTTAATCTGTGTACACATTTCGCTAAATAAATTTCAATGTGTGGTATTAAAATATAAATGACAAACATTTCTTAAATTTGCCGAATGGCTTTATGGTATGTCAGGAGTTTTGTGAGTCGGCATTTGCGTTGTGTCTGAATTTTGATCTGTGTACAGATTTCACTAAATAATTTCACAGTTCGGTATTAAAATAAAAATGACAACTGTTTATAAAATTTGCCGAATGACTTTATGGTTTGTCAGTCGGCATTTGCGTTGTGTCCGGATTTGTGTGCACATTTCACAAAAAATGTCACACTTCAGTATCACAATAAAAATTACAAAAATTTCTAAATTTTGCCGAATGACCATTTTTCAAAAAACTTGGGGGGGCGAGACGCCCCCTTCGCCCCCCGCTCGCGACGTCCCTGATCACAACTCCTGCAATTCAGCAAACACAACAGTTTTTTTTCAACCTAATAACCTGTAAATATCTTTATAAGAAAAATAGCAAAATAGAATCTAATATTCTATATAAGCAGAATATTTTTTCCATCCTAGAATGTAAAACAATATAATTTGCCTCGCATATTTGAAGTACAATTTCTTGAAAATTAGCGCTTGATTGGAGTTTTTACATTGACTGACAACAAGATCCTTTTCAACTAAAGACTTTGCGAAGACTATATTGCACCTATTCTAAAAAATATATATATATATATATATATCATTACTAAAATGTTAAGAGTGTATATGTTAGTTTTAAAATAATCTATTGAAAATATATTTAAAAAAATAAAGCTGTACTTACGAAAATATAAAAATTTGTCATTTTAAAAATTACGTCACAGAGTATATATTTTACGTATTAAAAAAATGCATACATAGACTTGTTGTAAACAATAACTATTAATTACATGAAAACTTTATGAATCCAGCAGTAGTTTATGCATCAATCAATAGACAGATAATCACCGCTGATTCTTCAAAACTAAAAGTTATAAGACTAAGTTTTAAAATGTATATTAAAAAGAATAAAAGTGAATGGTTAAACTATTTTTATCTAAAAAAATCTTTAGTGGAGAAATACATGTCTCGTTAAAAACTTTGTGACATTTGAGAAAAAAAAATTCTCAATGTTTTCCACTTATAAACCATTTGGTTTTTGAAGTTTTTATATTTTTTAACACCTTACTTTGAAAAAAAAAATCTTATGGTGTTAAAATTGGAATAATATCTAATATCAATACAAATAATAAAAACGTTAAATCAATTTAATGAAACTATACTTAAAGTTCAATACTACTGTTAGAGTATTAAATAGATATACTTTTATATAAAATGTGTTCAGACTTACCAAATTTAAAGAAGGAAACACATTAATACAATGGATATGATAGTTGATGAGGTTGTGGTATTATAAAGATAGTTTAAAATTAGTGATTGTCTTAAAAATAACATTTTAATGGATTCTCCTGACTGATTTATTCTAAAATATTATAAAATTTGATTAATAATGAAAGAAAGTTACAAAAAAAGCATTACAACTATTAAAAACATAGTCTTAAATATACTATAAAAAATAAATAAACATTCTCTTATAAATTTCTTGATACTTATTTCTAAATAAATACACAAAATGTATGAAAAAACACATTTTTTATTAACAGATAGAACTATATATACATTAAATATTTTTACACAGATAACTTTATCTCATAATCAAATTGTTTTGTAAAGAAGTCATCAGTAAACAAATGTAATACATTTCGTGATTTTAACTTTGAAACAACTCGATTCACATCTATAGCCATTAAGGCACCATCTCCAACACATAAATACAATTCTTCATATGATAACATCATACACTCATGCTTATATTGCGAGGGATTGTCTATTTTGCATGCATCACACTTAAAAAGTCTGTGTAAATTGGTTTCCACTTCATCATGTAAAACAGAAATATATTCTTTTTCCAAATCTATAGTAGAACCGTTTGCAACTGTTTCAACATTTTCAAGAATTTTGCTAGGTAGGATCTTACACAATACAGTAGATTTGATAGTTTCATCTATATTGTTGGCATCACCAAAGACTGGTAAAATGCAAATTTATTGTTTCCTTTTATCTGCGCCAGGTGTCGCTATAGTTTTTACTTTTACTATATATACATGTTATTTTTACAATAAAGATTCGTATTCGTTTACATCAAAACTGGTGTCAGTTTCCTTTCTCCAAATTAACACGGCCTTCATGTGGTAGCAGAGCGTGGTTCCGCATGGTTGAGCTTAGTTGCATAGAAAAGTTTCGCTCGCGTGCTACATCTAGAAATTCAATCAATTAGAAAAATGCTTAGTCTTGATAACGCATCTTCTGTTCCTCTTCTGAATGGACAAAACTACCATATTTGGTCAATTAAACTTGAAGCAGTTTTATCGTTAAGAGGACTTTCCGACGTAATAGAAAACGATGAACCCACGTCAGACGACGCAACCTATAGAGACTGGACTATGAAAAACTCTAAAGTTGTGTCAATTATAAAGCTCTCGTTATCCGACCAGTATGTTCTCCAGTACGGTATGGAAAAGAAGGCTAAAGATTTATGGACAAAGATAAAGACCGACTGTACGGGTGGAATAGATGATAGAAAGATAGACGCCAGCCAAGAGGTTAAGAATTTACGAATGATGGACAGCGAAATCGCCAACGATTACGTCGCACGAGCTAAAGGACTGGTTACGAAGTGTGCAAGCCTCGGACTTATGATATCCAGTCGAGAACTAGTATTTTATGTCGTTCGTGGTCTCAATGGAAAGTTCGCCGGAGTTCGTGAGATTCTGAAGACCCAAAGAGACAAATCTCTAGATGACATCTTGGAGACCTTACGTGAGGAAGAACAAGGGTTTCAACGAGGAAGTGGATCCAGCCCAAGGAGTGAGCAAGCATTTGCCGTTAGAAGATCCGAGAAGACCTGCAGTTACTGCTCTGGACGGGGGCATGTCTGGAAGACGTGCTACAAGCGACTGAACCAGCAGAAGTATTCCCGGACAACTAGCAAGCGCCGAAGTTCAAGCTTTGGTGACAACAGCCCGAAAACACGCGGTTGGAGGGGCAACTCCGCTTTGACCGTGTGCTCCGATAACTTCCCAGCTTCTGATGATTCTGACGTTTGGATAATGGACAGTGGGGCAACAGCCCATATGGTAAATAACTTAAAATGGTTTTCTAATTTTGAAAATAGTGGTAACGAAGTTCAATTAGCTGGTATTGATACTACACTAAAAACTAAAGGTACAGGAACTGTTAAGGTTAAATATAAAGACGATAATTTGGATATATTAAATGTTATTTATGTGCCTGAGTTAAGATTTAATTTACTATCGTTAACAACTTTATTAGAAAAAGGGTTTAAAATTACGTCTAAGAATAACTATATGCTTGTTACTGATAATACTAATAGATTGATTCTTAAAGCAAATAAAATAGATAAGCGTTTAATAGTTAAATTTGAACCAAATGCTAAACCTTTGGAAAATGAATGTAATTATGCTAACAGTGATTCGAGTGGACTTTGGCATAGACGATTGTGCCATTTGCATTATGACTATATGAATAAAATGGTAAATGATAACTTAACTAGAAATTCCCCTAGTTTTAATAAAGTAACAACATTTGATTGTGAAGTATGCAGTGTTAGCAAAATTACCAATAAACCTCATAAATCAATTACTCAAAGCCAAAGCAAATCTGTGCTAGAATTGATTCATGTAGATTTATGTGGTGAAATGCCTGTAAATTCATTGAATGGTTCTAGATATTTTATTGTTAGATATTGTTATTGTAGATGACTATTCTGGAATGTATTTCACATATTTCTTAAAACATAAAAGTGAAGCTATCAACGCGATAAAGGTATTTAAATCTACGTATGAGAACTTGTTGGGTCAACGGATTAAACGTTTTAGATCTGACAATGGGGGTGAATTTATAAATAATGAGTTGAAATCTTATTTCGAAGAATGCGGGGTAATTCATGAAAAGAGTGTTCCTTATAATCCTTCAAGCAATGGAAAAAGTGAAAGAGCTATTCGAGTACTTTGCGATCGCGCTAGAACTATAATTTACGATAGCGGACTGCCTTTAAAGTTTTGGGCGGAAGCCATTGCTTGTAGTACCCACATATCTAACTTAACTCCTAGAAAATCAAAAAATAAAACTCCGTACGAGTTATTTTTCCAAATTAAACCTAACGTTTCATATCTTAAAGTGTTTGGCTGCGTAGCTTATTATCATACACCCAAAGTGTCTCGTAATAAATTGCAAATACCTGGGAAAACTGGTATTATGATTGGTTATTCTCGAGAAACACGAGCTTATCGTATCTATAACGTAGAGGAAAACCGCGTAATCGAAGAACGGTCCGTAAAGTTTAATGAAAATCTAAAAGGTTCGAATCTAATAAAACATTCTTTTGATAATAGTTGGGATATAGAAAAACACTTTAATAGCGGATTTATTGGTGCAGATGTAGAAAAACTGCAAAATAATAAAAATCTTATAATTTATGATCGAAACTCTAACCTACCTGAACCCATTACCGAAAGTGAGTCGCAAAAACAGCGTGGTAGACCACTCGGAATGACAAAAGTAAAAGCCCAGGAAATACATCGCCAACAGTGTTTAGAACATGAGCAAAAATTGTTATATGAAGGCGTGAGACGATCAGAAAGGTTAAAACCAAACTTAACATCTCTAGTAACTAGTGACATACCGAATAACTACGAGGAAGCTATGTCCAATAGAAATTCGAACGATTGGTTCAATGCAATGAAACGGGAATTAAAATCGCTAGAAAAACATAACGTGTGGGAAATAGTTGATAAACCTAATAATGCAAAAATTGTTAAAAGTAAGTGGGTTTATAATGTTAAACAAGATACAAACGGCTTAAGATATAAAGCGCGTCTTGTTGCATCTGCATTTAATCAAATCAAATCTTTGGATTACGATGAATGTTATTCTCCAGTTGTTAATATAGAATCTTTCAGATTGTTGCTGTCATTAGCTGCAAAACTAGATTTGATTGTTCAGTTTTTTGATATTTCAACAGCCTATTTACACAGTGATTTGAAAGAAACTGTATACATGTCAACTCCTCCGGGATTTGAATACGGGGAGGATAAGGTTTGTAAACTTAAGCGTAGTATTTATGGATTGCCTCAGTCCGGAAGAAATTGGAATCACAAATTGAAAACTGTACTATTAAATATTGGACTCAAACAACTTGCTTCTGATAATTGTGTATTTGTTTTAGATGATCCGAATTGTTTCTTTGCTATATGTATTTATGTAGATGATCTTGGATTTTTTAGCAGTGATCAGAATGTAAGTAACGATATTATTTGCAAGCTGCGAAATCATTTTGAAGTTAACGAAACTACTAAAACTGGTAAATTTCTCGGTTTAGAAATTAGCATAAATGAGAATGGAATTGGAATTTCTCAAAAGCAGTATATAGAAAATATACTAAAAAAACATGGTATGACTGATTGTAAATCTGTTAAAGTTCCTATTTCTAAATCACAAGAGAGAATTTCAGATGATACGGAAGAATTAGCTGATAAAACTAAGTATTTAGAATTGATCGGTGAATTGTCGTATCTTGCAAATCGTACTCGTCCCGATTTAAGTTTTGTTGTTAGTTTATTGTCTCAATATAACCAAAAACCTGAAAAGCGTCATTACATGCAAATGAAGAGAGTTCTAAGATACTTGCAAGGTTCTAAAGATCGTGTTTTATTTTATAACAAAAGTGTTGATCATATTAGTGTTAATGCTGATTCAAGTTGGGGAAATGCTGAAGGTGGAAAGTCTTTCTCCGGGTCAGTTATTATGTTTAGCAAGTCTTTAGTTCTTTGGAAAGCAAATAAGCAAAAATCGGTAGGGATGTCTACTTGTGAAGTTGAACTTTTTGCAATTGCTGATGCTACTAAGAATCTGATTTGGATTTGTAATTTATTAGAAGAGTTAAATTGTTCAAAATATGTAAACTATCCTATTGAAATATTTTGTGATAATAAAGCCGCAATAGATTGGTGCAAGGCTGCTAAGTCTTCTGTTAAAACTAGACACGTTAGTTTAAAATTAAATTTCATTAGAGATCTCATTGAGAATAGTAAAATAAAGTTAATTCACTGTACTACTGATAAAATGTTAGCAGACTTTTGTACTTTCTCCAAATTAACACGGCCTTCATATATCAGGAATAATCTCACAGATTTTAACGAGATTGGAATAATCTACATTTAGAGCAGATGTTTTGAATTTGAAAACTTCAAAATGAAATATTTGTTGAAATACTAAGCTACCAGACATACTCATTATAGCAAGCTGATTGTTACAAATTACACTACGTATTCATACTAAGTGTCTCCATTTAGACATGTGCAATAGCAATTATTTCAATGTCAATCAGATATTACTGATTATCTTAATTATTAAGTAAATATGCTACAAAAGTATCTTGAGTATGTGTCACCATTTAGACAGGCCTAATATTAAATGAAATATTTTATACTAGATGGCATTGCGAGTATATAAACTGTAAATCAAATCTTAAAACTCAACAAGATGAGATAATAATGTTTGGTTTTAGTGATTACAACTGAAATCACCCCACGAGTGTACTGTAGGGAAAAAAAAGATAAGGAGTTGCGATTATCTACATAAGGGAAGTAATAGTGTGTTTTAATTAGTTTGAGTTTTACTAAAAATTGATTTTTACATTAAGTTGTGAAAATATATAAGTTTTGTATTCCAAAAAGTTTAATAATTTATTTTTTTTTACTTTCTTCCGAGTAATTGTATTAACTAACAAAGGTGAATCTTTTAATAACTTTTATTGAAGTATTCCAAATTGTAGCACAAGCCCCCCTTCGCCCCCGCTCGCGACGTCCCTGATCACAACTCCTGCAATTCAGCAAACACAACAGTTTTTTTCAACCTAATAACCTGTAAATATCTTTATAAGAAAAATAGCAAAATAGAATCTAATATTCTATATAAGCAGAATATATTTTCCATCCTAGAATGTAAAACAATATAATTTGCCTCGCATATTTGAAGTACAATTTCTTGAAAATTAGCGCTTGATTGGAGTTTTTACATTGACTGACAACAAGATCCTTTTCAACTAAAGACTTTGCGAAGACTATATTGCACCTATTCTAAAAAATATATATATATATATATATATATATCATTACTAAAATGTTAAGAGTGTATATGTTAGTTTTAAAATAATCTATTGAAAATATATTTAAAAAAATAAAGCTGTACTTACGAAAATATAAAAATTTGTCATTTTAAAAATTACGTCACAGAGTATATATTTTACGTATTAAAAAAATGCATACATAGACTTGTTGTAAACAATAACTATTAATTACATGAAAACTTTATGAATCCAGCAGTAGTTTATGCATCAATCAATAGACAGATAATCACCGCTGATTCTTCAAAACTAAAAGTTATAAGACTAAGTTTTAAAATGTATATTAAAAAGAATAAAAGTGAATGGTTAAACTATTTTTATCTAAAAAAATCTTTAGTGGAGAAATACATGTCTCGTTAAAAACTTTGTGACATTTGAGAAAAAAAAATTCTCAATGTTTTCCACTTATAAACCATTTGGTTTTTGAAGTTTTTATATTTTTTAACACCTTACTTTGAAAAAAAAATCTTATGGTGTTAAAATTGGAATAATATCTAATATCAATACAAATAATAAAAACGTTAAATCAATTTAATGAAACTATACTTAAAGTTCAATACTACTGTTAGAGTATTAAATAGATATACTTTTATATAAAATGTGTTCAGACTTACCAAATTTAAAGAAGGAAACACATTAATACAATGGATATGATAGTTGATGAGGTTGTGGTATTATAAAGATAGTTTAAAATTAGTGATTGTCTTAAAAATAACATTTTAATGGATTCTCCTGACTGATTTATTCTAAAATATTATAAAATTTGATTAATAATGAAAGAAAGTTACAAAAAAAGCATTACAACTATTAAAAACATAGTCTTAAATATACTATAAAAAATAAATAAACATTCTCTTATAAATTTCTTGATACTTATTTCTAAATAAATACACAAAATGTATGAAAAAACACATTTTTTATTAACAGATAGAACTATATATACATTAAATATTTTTACACAGATAACTTTATCTCATAATCAAATTGTTTTGTAAAGAAGTCATCAGTAAACAAATGTAATACATTTCGTGATTTTAACTTTGAAACAACTCGATTCACATCTATAGCCATTAAGGCACCATCTCCAACACATAAATACAATTCTTCATATGATAACATCATACACTCATGCTTATATTGCGAGGGATTGTCTATTTTGCATGCATCACACTTAAAAAGTCTGTGTAAATTGGTTTCCACTTCATCATGTAAAACAGAAATATATTCTTTTTCCAAATCTATAGTAGAACCGTTTGCAACTGTTTCAACATTTTCAAGAATTTTGCTAGGTAGGATCTTACACAATACAGTAGATTTGATAGTTTCATCTATATTGTTGGCATCACCAAAGACTGGTAAAATGCAAATTTATTGTTTCCTTTTATCTGCGCCAGGTGTCGCTATAGTTTTTACTTTTACTATATATACATGTTATTTTTACAATAAAGATTCGTATTCGTTTACATCAAAACTGGTGTCAGTTTCCTTTCTCCAAATTAACACGGCCTTCATGTGGTAGCAGAGCGTGGTTCCGCATGGTTGAGCTTAGTTGCATAGAAAAGTTTCGCTCGCGTGCTACATCTAGAAATTCAATCAATTAGAAAAATGCTTAGTCTTGATAACGCATCTTCTGTTCCTCTTCTGAATGGACAAAACTACCATATTTGGTCAATTAAACTTGAAGCAGTTTTATCGTTAAGAGGACTTTCCGACGTAATAGAAAACGATGAACCCACGTCAGACGACGCAACCTATAGAGACTGGACTATGAAAAACTCTAAAGTTGTGTCAATTATAAAGCTCTCGTTATCCGACCAGTATGTTCTCCAGTACGGTATGGAAAAGAAGGCTAAAGATTTATGGACAAAGATAAAGACCGACTGTACGGGTGGAATAGATGATAGAAAGATAGACGCCAGCCAAGAGGTTAAGAATTTACGAATGATGGACAGC
Organism: Oedothorax gibbosus; assembly: GCA_019343175.1. Lineage (NCBI taxonomy): Eukaryota > Metazoa > Arthropoda > Arachnida > Araneae > Linyphiidae > Oedothorax > Oedothorax gibbosus. Next base: position 24,489 of record JAFNEN010001311.1, read on the forward strand.
GAAATCGCCAACGATTACGTCGCACGAGCTAAAGGACTGGTTACGAAGTGTGCAAGCCTCGGACTTATGATATCCAGTCGAGAACTAGTATTTTATGTCGTTCGTGGTCTCAATGGAAAGTTCGCCGGAGTTCGTGAGATTCTGAAGACCCAAAGAGACAAATCTCTAGATGACATCTTGGAGACCTTACGTGAGGAAGAACAAGCGTTTCAACGAGGAAGTGGATCCAGCCCAAGGAGTGAGCAAGCATTTGCCGTTAGAAGATCCGAGAAGACCTGCAGTTACTGCTCTGGACGGGGGCATGTCTGGAAGACGTGCTACAAGCGACTGAACCAGCAGAAGTATTCCCGGACAACTAGCAAGCGCCGAAGTTCAAGCTTTGGTGACAACAGCCCGAAAACACGCGGTTGGAGGGGCGCGGTTGGAGGGACTAACACGCAGCAAGTCGCTGAGCCACGTTCGCTTTTGGAGATCGGGGGTTCGAATCGTCAAAAACTCACCTTTTAATATTTTTCGCGCTAAAATTTATTTATTTTCACCCTATTTTACATTAAAATCATTTATTTCTTCACCGGTAGATGGCGCCACGCGCGTACGCCATAAACATTATTTTTACTTCCGTTCCCTACCGATAGATGGCACCACGAGCGTACGTCATAGTCCAACTACGTCATAGGCGTTATCAGTGGTTGACCTGACCCTTCGACCCTCCACTGGCGTTGAACTGTCCTTTTCTCTCTACTGCTGTTGTTACGCACCAGACACAAATTAATGTAGTCAATTTAAAATTTTGTCAACAATAAAAAAACTTGCCAAGTGCCCTAAAATAATATATGTTTTGAACAAAAAGCAACCCGTGTAGAGCGAGTGCACGTTAAATATGCTCCAAAGTCCTGACGCTGCGTACGATGTTGCTCTTAACGGTTGCGTTGGGTGCCTACTCAGGTGTTGGCTCGTCACCTGACTGTGGTTTTAAATTATGACGCCCGTCGCCAATAGCCTTTGTGTAGCTCTTGGGCGACGAAAATTCAAAACTAACCTAATTTTTTTTTTAAAGCAAACTACCGATGACGAACGGTGGCGCTAACAAGACCAATATTATGAATTTCATTACCCATAAACAATTATGATCGTTCTTAAAAAAAATCTAAACATTTCCAACTGGCGTAATAAATGTTACGGAACCCAGAGCCTTTAATATATTGATATTTATTTTGTTAATAAAAAATATTCCCAACTGAAAAAAAAATCCATAAGGAATTCATCGCAATCATCAATTCATCGAATCTACTTCGCATTTTCGAAATCTACGTAAAACCAAAATGTCTACCTCTCCTAGGAGGTGAATTAAAAAAACACCCAAATTCTGATGAGGTGATGTATGATGTGGCGCCGTTTTTTTTTCATTTGTTTTGTCGTTTTTTACAAGTTGCTTTTCACAAATCTGTAAAGGTCACAATATACCGCAATGTCAAAGAAAATAATTAACCAATGGAACGTTTGAGCGGGAATATATATATTTTTTATTATTTATTTGTAGTTTGGCGCTGATTATCTCAAACAAGAAGTATCAGGATCGCTTTTAAGAATGCATTTTATTCGTTAATAAGTTAAAGAAATTCCACATATATATAAAACGTGCTATCTAAGGATGAATATTTTTTTAAACGTTTTATTTTGAAGTTTTTTATTTTGCTTATTCAAGAGTAAAAATAAGTGTACTTCATCTCGGGAGTTTTTCGTGCGCATATATTATAGTTATACCAACAAATTTCACAAGAGCAAGATTGAACAAGTAAGTTCATATTTATAAAATTTTCTTACAATTACCTAATGCTATTAAAAACATATATAATACGTTAAAATTATGCTGAAGTGTTGTTGACTTATTAAAGTTGCTGGGCACAAGTCAACTGCACTCCCCATCGGTATAACAATGATCAACTCCACTGGTAGGAGGAGTCGAAGGGAGAGAATGATTGATGACAATTTCGAAAATCCAGAGTTCGAAACCTCACTTGAAACATCTTGGGGAAATGCTATGGCACAGCAGAAAAGAACAGCTCGTTCTTTTTATTCGTTCTTCGTTTAAACAGTATCCGTATGTTTTTAAGCTCCATTTTAAGATGACGAAAGGAAGTCTCGAAGAAATTTTTAAATCTTGACTAGAAGAGCATTTGCCCTAATTTCTTCAAGTTGTACTTAGTTTGTCTCAGCTCCAAGAAACCAATAACATTCGAACCCCATTAACGCGAACACGCTTAACACGAAATTTCGCTTAAGCTGAACTGAACTTGAACTAACCGGTCTATAACGCTTTGAGCTAATGCTAAATAAACTCTTGACGTGAAATCACTTTAGGAGAAATGCTGCTTAACCCGAACAAAAAATTCAGAATTTGACTATTTTCGTTTTCCTCAAAGTTTCGAAGATCAAATAAAACAAAACATTAAGAAAAACGGCAACGAACATTTTTTTTTTTACTTTGGAGAAAATCACAATATCTCACACGATTCGTCACTTTTAATCCAATGAATGAGGCGACAAGTGTAGGATGATTCATTACGTCATAAAAAGCGGATGTGTTCTTCTACAGAGGTCAAAGCTAAAGAACATATGAAATTAGAAGTGGTTTGCATTTAAACTTATTAATTTTTATTCACAATGAATCGAAAGCAGCAGTATATTTCTTTAGAAACGAAACAAAAAAAAATTAATGAAATTGGTGATAAATATTTTTTTTTAAAATAAAGCGGAAATTGCGTCGAAATATGGTGTAGCTAAAAGCACCATTTCAATGAATTTAAATGAGCATTCTTAACAACTGCTGTTTCTCAAAAATTGTTCCTAATTTTCTATAGTATGTTCTACTCCAAATGAACATTATTAATTGAATTACTAATTAGTGTATTACATTATAAAATTAGATTTACATTATAAAATTAGAATTAGATTTACATTATAAAATTAGAATTAGATTTACATTATAAAATTAGAATTAGATTTACATTATAAAATTAGAATTAGATTTACATTATAAAATTAGAATTAGATTTACATTATAAAATTAGAATTAGATTTACATTATAAAATTAGAATTAGATTTACATTATAAAATTAGAATTAGATTTACATTATAAAATTAGAATAACTTTTCAACGTAACTTTTTAAAAACTATTCACTGGTTCAATGCTAAAAAATTCTTGACGGTTAACATGAAATTCGGTTCACACGAAATGATTAGGTCCGAAATTTCGAATGAAATTTGGGATGAAACCTATTCTTGGCAGCGTAGACAATTGTGACAAGTCAAATTAAAGCTATCTGTAGTTTTGGCTTCTGCTATATATATACTGCTGCTATAGACAGAATAAGGTTTATAATACCTTCCACTTTTTACGTATAAATGTAATATTGAAAACCACATGTATACTCGCTGTATTTTAAGAAAATATTAGCTATAATTTTCCATTCCATTGAAAGTAACGCTATGTTTTTGATTATTATGTTATGAAATAAGGAACAGCTATGACTGTTTGCAGGTCTCGATTTGGTGATTTGTGTTACATTAACAAGCAACGGAAATTCCAAATGTGGTAAACATGCCACTCTATATTTCATACAACTCAATAGGTATAGCAATCCTACGTTAAATTTTCAATTTCCTCAAAAGTGGCCAATGAACACACCATTCAGTTTATTATAGCTGAACCGAAAATTAATATACTTGCATATTCAAATTAATTAATATTTCGTAGAAATTGTAATGGTATTATCAAACCGAAATTCCATTAATCAAACTTACTTTTTATTTATAAAAAAAACTTGTAAATATTTTTGTAACAAGAAATTCTGGAAATTGGATTGTAAAATAACAGTTTTCTAAAAAGAACTGGTTAAACTAACACTCGTGCAGCGGAGATTCTTACCGACCGCTAAGTACCCCCTCCTTTCCCCCCTGAAACTGACAGGTCCCCCCACAAGACTGGTCACGGTTTATGAGCAGTGCAGTTGACTAAATGCCAAGTTGCATTACCTTTGAAAAGGTGACATTTTAGGGACTATCATGTGGGTTAGGTTAGTTTAAATTATCGTCGCACTAGAGCTACATTAGGGCTATTGGCGACGGGCGTCATAATTTAGAACCACAGTCAAGTGACGAGCCGACACCTGAGTAGGCACCCAACGCAACCGTTAAGAGCGACATCGTACGCAGCGTTGGGATTTTGGAGCATATTTAACGTGCACTCCCTCTACACGGGGTATTATTCGTCGGACATTTTTTGGCTGCATGGGCCGTTAATAGGTTGGCAGTTTTTTTTGCGATGTTTGTCAGAAACTTGGACGCTTTTTTCCCTCTTTTTACTGTTTTTGTCTGAATGCTAGTTTATACAAAATTACTATGTTATTTTCAAGATATATAATCATTGTTTGCCTTGTTTTATGTTTGCTACTTTGCATTTTCGAAAATTTGTGTGAATTAATTTTTTTTACTTTCATGAAATATTTTGCTAATACCTGTTCCAAACCTCCTATTGCATACACTAATTTCTTAAAAACTAATTTTTGTGCAATTAGTATTTGTATATTTTTATCATTTAAATTTTTACTAAAACTTTAAATAAATGCTAAATTTAATATTCTAGAAGCTTATCGTTTAATCTCTGTTCAGCAAATAAGGCGATTTAAATTATCTAAGCAGTTAAATTTTCACTAAAAACATTCTATAATTAATTGATTTTTTTCAAATTTAATGCAGGGCATATTTTAAGGGAATTTGACTGTGTGGGCAACTCTAACTTCCTCGGAGGGGGGGGGGGGGGGGGGGGTTGTAAACGTGCAGTTTATGTTAGTTGAATAATCGTCAAAAAAGAGGAATTTTGAACTATTTTAATTTCATTCATTATAGTACAACCATTCATTATAGTATAGTTGTTTTTTCAAAAAAAAGATTTCATATAAAACCTCACTTTGTAGAGTTCAGCTTCTGGTTTTCTTTCTCTTCGGTTTTCAATTTGCAGAAATTTTATGACGGGTGGCCGCGGGTTGAAATAGGCGGTCCCTCAGCCATTTAGAGCGATATTCAATCTTTTGTTTATTGTTGCAAGTTTCGTTCCAACACGATGGTCCGGTTTGACTATATTATAACTGGGAACTACCCGCTCCATCTGCATCGAATGGGGAGTTGCCACGATAAGTGTTCCAAGCAACTTTTTGAGTGGCCTTTTGGATACGACGAACATTTTCTTTAATCTTGCGGAAGTGCAGGAACCAAGGTCCGAATTCACTGGGAGAGGGGGAATTGGATCAATGAGCGGCCAGCTATCACATACCGCGAATCCGCAATTCAGAAACTCCATTCGGAAACAGGTTGGAAAGTAAATTTTCTCCGACGGAGATTATTTCTGCCGCTGATCCTGCAACACATAAGGCTTTGGCGGTTTTTAAAGTTTCGGCCTGTTCGTCATTAACTTTGTGTTTAAGAAAATTTATTGATGATAGGACAATTTCTTGTCTTATTGATTCAAAACGCCTTGAAAATGTTGTGACATTAGAATTGACTTTCTCCCTACGTTTACTGAAAGTATCTTCTTTTATGGTCATCTTCCTTTTCTTCGAAACCACCGGAAAAGGCGCATTTATCATTAACTCCCAGTTTAGTTATGGCAATATTCAAAACTGTGATGTCTGATAGCATCGCCCATGACTAAAGTCAGTTGAAATTGTAAAGAACTCTCTTCCCACTTGTTTAACATCCCTTTTGCAATATATATTCTTGTCCTCTTCCGAGTCGGACATGATTTTCTTCCACTGTTTCCGACAGTAAGGCAAGTTTTTGATGACTGCTTGAATTTCATTTCTGATATATTCAGCAAAACGGACTTCAAAGTGGCAGGGAAAAGCTCTATACTCTGGAAAAATAATCGAAAGCGATTTTGTGTGTCTTGCCGATTTTCGGTAATAATAGGTCAAAATACCGCTGAGATTTGCTCTCCAGAGTGTGAGTTCAGGGACTGATGACACTACACTTTCTAATGCTAAATCGTTTCTGTGTGCAACGCACAACACTATTACTAATTTCTTATCTAGTTCAGCTGCCCCATCCCATAGTAGGAAAGAAAGAAACCTCCCTGGTTGTTTCACTCTTTTGCTTGTGGGAAGGTTAGGGGTGGCATTTTTTTACAGAAAAATCTATTTTTTTTTATAGAAACACATAACGCGCTGGAAAAAATTAGGAAAATGTACGTGGGCAATTTTATTTGACTGTGTGGGCAATTGGGTCATTCCTGACAAAACGTACAAAAACATGTCCCCGCAAAATATCTTTCACAGGAAGAAAAGTTATGCTTCCACTTGAATAAATTAAGATAAGGAATATTTTATCTACTTACTAGCGTTGAAACGATTAAAAAAATTTATTATTTTGTGTGAAAGTTTGTGTCCACAGACTATGACAAATCATGTCCGTGGGATGTCTCACCGTCATGTCCGTGGATTGTTTTGGTTAGTAAATCCCAATTAAATCCCTATATTTTATAATAAATATTGTTTTTTTATTAAATTGGCATTACTAGAACATACAAAACACAAAATAAAATTATTATAGATACTATAAATTTATAAATTCGGTGAAAATAAAATGTCCCACAGATTTTCGTCATGTCCGTGTACAACGTATTCTTTAGCTTGCATAACTATCTAGAAATGACAACAGTACTCTGTTTCAGTCTTATTATTATTCAACCGTGCACGCAAAACGTTGTATCAAGTCGATAGTTTGAATACCGGAGTAGATAAAAAGTAATTTGAAGTTGAAAGTTAAAAAAAGGCTTCTGACAAGATCATAGCGTAATGTCTGTGGTCAAGATATAAGAAGGTAAATCAATGATTTGAACGTATAATTTGTTATTTGTAGAAAGAAATATATTATATAAGCTTAGTTTGCATGCTTCGTTCTCTTAAGCCTAAAACTTTTCTGTTTGTGAGCCCTTATTTACGATTTTATCATATCCGTGAGCCATCATGTCCGTGGTTTTTGGCCCACGGACATGATGTTTGTATACACGGACATGACGTTTTAATTATATAAGAATAAATCGATTAAATATAAGTGAAAAACATTATAGTAACACAGTATTTTGCCGTGAAGTAATGTAATAATGTAAAGCTGAAATTTTATTAAAGTGTAACACATCAATAAAATATTTTTATGTGAATTTTGGGGGTTAAAACTTTTCTAAATGAAACATTATTAAATCAAAACTTTCTATCAGAATAATTAATATTAAATGTATGATCTGGACCGATGCTATATTTCGAATGTAGTATGTAAGTATAACTTAAATCCAAAGTTTCAAAAACTTTCATCAATATTTTTTTTTCGAGATTTTTCGCCTCAAATTGTACGTTTTCTCAGGAATGACCCAATTGCCCCCCAAAAAAACCCCTTAAAATATGCCCTGATTTAATGCACCTAATTTTTAGTTAAAAAATAAAGCATTAATTATCAATTTAACAATACAAACATTGCTATGTAAAATAAAAACTAATGTAAGTTCACAAATAGTAATTAGTTAAAGAAAATTAATAGTAAAAATATGTATTTACCATGGGGAATTAAAAAAAATATAATTTCAATAGAATTCCAATGGGGAAACTTTGACTCAGGATTTTCAATAAAGTATACGACTTGTACTCACGAAAACTTACCAAAAAATACAGAAGAAAGTTATTTTTCTATTGAAATAATTAATAAGTACAGTTTTAAAGATATTAATTAGTTATAATTAAAACAAAAAATAATTCTTCAGATATTTACATCGAGTTAGTGCTGCCATCTATACTTTGTGAACAATTACTAAAAAAGTATAATACGAATAATTATTTTTTTAAAATCTAATATTTATTATTTTATTCGACTGCCAAAACAACGGGGTTGTTTCACGGAGGATCTGGCAATAGCTATGCGGCTTTGTTTGCATGTCTATTTTGATGTCTTCCAACAGTATTGCCACCAGTTTTAGGAGAAAAACTACGGAAAAATACCATTTAATTCTAAAATTACAAAAACATTCCATAAAAATACTAGCGAAGCGTGTCTCGTTTTTTTTAAAGTCACTAAAAAGATTCCAAAATGCAGCTAGTATTTTTACGGTATTTTTTTGTAATTTTAGAATAATTCTAAAATAAATTCTAAAATTACAAAAAAATATCGTAAAAATACTAGCTGCATTGAACCCAAATCGTGACGTGAAAAAAACGTGAAACGCTTTGCTAGTATTTTTATGGAATGTTTTTGTAATTTTAGAATTAAATGGTATTTTTTCGTAGTTTTTCTCTTAAAACTGGTGGCAATACTGTTGGAAGACATCAAAATAGACATGCAAACAAAACCGCATAGCTATTGCCAGATCCTCCGTGAAACAAGCCCATTTAGAATAAAAGAGACAATTCATTTGTTCAAATACAATTGCAGATATTCGAACTAAAGACCCTGTATGCAAAACCCGGGATTTCTGAAATTAAAAATAAGGGTCTCCTTAAATCCACGCCAAACACTCAAAGTAAAAACGCCAATTTTTTTCTGGCAACCAAAATTTTTTTTCAAACGGGATTAGATGAGAAACACGGCCACCGGCCACCTCACCTTTGATCTTGCACCCGTCGCGTCGGTTTATTTTTAGAAATGAAAGCTTTTATCCTTTGAAATTTTTTTGTAGCGTGCCCAAGTAGTCGTATGACGGCGAATATGACGTGATTTTTTGGTCATAAAATGCCTTTAAATTGACGTCATTTTCTTGGTCATAATGTCCATTTTGACGACGTCAAAAAATGACGCCAATCTGATGTGAATAAATGACTCATGACCACATGACGTGAACTTTTCGACATGAAATGACGCGATTTCAACATGATCCAATGACGTGAATTTCACTTGAACGGTGGACGTTAATTCTACGTGACCATATGACGTTAATTTTACGGGATTATATGACGCGATTTTCACGTGATTCTGTAGTAATTTCCATGCAATCTCAGTCATGTTGTTAAACACAAATTTGTTTAAAATAATATACAATTTTTTGAATTACAAAAAAATATAATCATTTTCAAAAAATTTTAGTCCTTTAAAAGAAAATTTCTAAATTAATGACTGTGTTAAAATACTATTTCTAATAAGTCTTTAAATTAAAATTTAAAAAAAAAGGATTACTTATTTTGAGAAAGTTTTTTTTCACAACTCAGAATATAGAAATTTTTTTAAACAAATTTATATTTTACACCAGATAGATGCATAGAAATTAGATGAGAATTAAAAATCGATTTAATAGTAAAAAATATTGTTTAAAATAAGATTGATTTTCTACTTCAAAACGAGATCCCCAAAGTAAAACACAAAAATACTGATTAATTTGAATTATGCAGAACGTATTATTTTACAGATAGTGTTATTATAAATATAAAGCCTATAGTATAGTTTTATATTATAAATATAAAAATTCCCCAATTATTTAAGTTTCCCTGAACATTCAAATACGGGTTACAATTTTAAGAGACAAAACCCCCAAAACAATCCGTTCTATTGCTCTTAAAATTGTCATCCTGTAGGCTGTGGAATCTTGATATTTTAGATAAATAAAAAATTAAAAACAAGCAAACATTTTTTTTGAAAAAAAAAAAATAATACAAAACAACTGAAAACTACATCCCTTTTCCGTAACCAATTTCCCAAGGAGAAACTAAAAAATAAAAACTGTAAATATACGTTCCCAGCATCACAGATTTTAATTATTTTTTTTATTAATAAAACCTTGCCCCTCTATAAATATTTGTAGAATCGAAAATTAAAATGATTTAATTAATTTTAGTTATTTTTAATATTTTCTATATTTTTATAAAAAGATTCAATAACTTTTGCCTTTAAGTTTTAAAAATGGAAAGGTTTATTTCATCACCACAAAGTATAGATTACATGAAAATAAATAAAAATACTAGACTGATTTTGTTTGCAAAATTTACTATTTAACTGACATAAAATTCAACGAATATTCAAGGAATTTTAATTGGAAAAATGTTTCAAGTAATTGATTTATGGTTCACTTTTATGTTTTAGATTATGATAGATCTGAATTAAAGTTAATATTTAATTTTTATTAACTTAAATAGTAAACACTAATCAGATTTGATTTCATTGTCCCCACCTCACAATGTTTTTTTTTTATACCCCCCCCCCCCCCCCCAACTTTTTTTTAAAAAAATTTGTCTTTTAATTCATCTTAGAATACCTTTAATTTTTAATATTAAAAACAACAACATTGCATTTAAGGGGAAATCGGATGGGTGTTTTGGGTCAAAAATTTCCATTTTTCTTTTATTTTTAATCTGCCTATCTAACGCTTTGATTTAAAACAAGATTATGATTTCTGTTTAGTTTTTTTTTTAATTAAGCATTTTTTAGATACTCTGTATATCAGTTCTTACCTTACCTTTAATTTTTTTAGCGTTTCCTGAAAATAAGGTTTTTCAACAGTTAGAAATATTTTTTTCTCTCGGAAAATATAAAAAGATATCAACATGTTTTTTTTTATTATTTCTCCCCTTAATAGCTTTGGATTTAAATGAGGAATTTTATATATATCTGCTAAAAAAAGCTATGTAAATTAAAAAATCGGATTTTTTGTTTTTTTTAAATAATATTTTTAAAAAATCACTGTAAAAGAATTTTTTATATTGTGAAATATCATCAGTTTAAAAGAAAGAGCTATATGTAAGGAACAAACTTCAAAGATTATAATGATATCCGTATAAAAAATGTTCCTAAAGTTAGTTAAATTAACATGGGGGAGAGAAACATCCGACTCCCCTTAAGGGGGGTCGGATGGGGTTTTTGGGTCAAAAATGTCGATTTTCTGTTTTTTTCTTTTGTTTTATTCTGCTTATCTTGAGCTTTAATTTTTTTGAGACCAAGATTATTGATTTCTGTTTTGGGGTTTTCTTTTTATAACATTTTTGCTAAACGCTTTTAATATCATTTCTTAACCAAACCTTACTTTTCTTTTTTCCTTTCCCAAAATATAAGGTTTTCAACAGTTAGGAAATTGTTTTTTAAAAACTATAAAAGATATCAATAAAAAGACGTGCACCACGGCATTATTGGCGTGTGATCGCTCTCTTGGCGGGCCGAGCCCGTTTTTTATCAAATTTTTTTTTATTATTATTTTTCCACATTACTAGCTCTTTGATTAAAAACTGAGTAATTTAAATATCTCTGTTTAAAAAATTATATGGGTTCCGGACACAATCCCGAAAGCCGAAATCCCGATTTGCCAGAATCCAGAAAGCCGAAAACCCGAAAGGTCAACCCGACAAGGACAAAACCCCGAATGGGTCGAAATCCCGAAAAAAAAGATTTTGTCCCCTTTCTCGATTTAAAAAAAATATTAGAGTTATTTAGTTAGTTATTTAGTCAGTTAGTAGTAGTCAGTCAGTCATTTGTTAGTCAGTCAGTCAGTAGTTAGATAGTCATCAGTTAGTTATAGCAGTTAGTTAGTTCCGTTAGTCAGTCAGTTAACTAACTGACAATAACGACTACTAACGAAGAAAAAGATACCGA
>JAFNEN010001312.1:0-38824 GCA_019343175.1 Oedothorax gibbosus
TCACGTGTTTTTTTTTTGTTTGTTTTTGCTGTGTCTTTTCCTGTTTGCTTTTTTTTCTCTTTTTTGCCTGTTGCTGTGCCCTTGCCGTGTTTTGCTTCTGGTGCACGTTGTTTTTACAACGCCACCTTTCGGCAGCTTCTGTCATGTCGCCCCCTCCCCCACCCGCTATCGTTGTGAGTCGTTTCCCTCTCTCGATAGAGCGTGCGTGTGGGAGTCGTGGGTCTTCACGTGTTTTTTTTTCTTTTTCTGTTGTTTGTTTTTGCTGTGTCTTTTTTTCTGTTTTGCTGTCTTTTCTTGCCTGTTTCTGTGCCCTTGCCGTGCTTCGATTCTGGTGCGCTCTGTTTTTACATTGCCACCTCTCGGCAGCTTCTGACGTGTCGCCCCCTCCCCCACCCTCTATCGTTGTGTCTGGTTTCTACCTCTCGAGAGAGCGTTCGTTTGGGAGTCGTGGTTTCTGCCTTTCTTTTGTGCGGTGCTGTTTGTTTTGTTCTTTTTTGTGTGTGTGCCCTCCCTTTTTTTGCCCTCTTTGTTGTTTCTTTGCCTTTTTGTGACTTTGTCCATCCCGCCTGGCATCCCGCCTCTATCACCTCTTTCCCTCCCTCTCCCACGTCGTTGTTTTGTCTTGTGATGCGTCCCTTGCGGGAGTGTGCAGTTCGGTGTTTTTTCCTCCTGTTGCATGCGTCCCTCTTTCCGGTTTTTCTCCGGTTTGTTTTCTGTTTGTTCCCGTCCTCCGCGTCTGTGTTTTTGTTTGCTTGTTATGCAACGCCCTCTTTCGGATGTTTGCATTCTGTGGTTCCCACCACGTGTGTGGTTCTTGTCTTTTTGCTTTTACAGTTGTTTTGCTGTACCACCTGTCGAGTGTTTACTGACTTGTGGGTCCTTCTTCCGTCGCCTTTGTTTGTGACTTGTGTTCTCTCGGATTGAGGCGCCCTCTTTTGGGAGCTTGCTTCTTTGTGGTTCTGATGACTACTTCCCCCGTCTCCACTGTTGAGATGGTACATTCTCATGATTTGCTACGCCCTCTAGTGGGAGTTTTTTTTTGTGTGGCTAGTGTCTGTCTGCATTTCCTGTTGTTTTGATGTGCCACCCGTCGTGTGCTTTCCGTTTTGTGGTTCCGTCTCCCTTCGCCTTGGTTTGTGCTCTGCTTTCTCACGATTTGAAGCGCCCTCTCTTGGGAGCTTGCTTTTTTGTGGCTCTTTTTGGGTCCCTCTTCTGTCTCCCCCTTTTGCGATGGTGCTCTATCACGGATTGCTACGCCCGCTTTTGGGAGTTTGTTTTCTTGTGGTTTGTTTTGTGTTTGTTTTGTGTTTTTTTTTTCTCTACGCCACCTCCCGGTGGCTTGCCCTTGGATGGCTCCCTTCGCCCCCTGGGTCTCCCTGCTGACTGTGGCGAGCTTTTTGTGGGGACTACTGACTTTTCCTCACTCCCACCCCACCCTTCCACAGTTCCCTCCGTGCGACCACTCCCATTTCCAAGCCATTTTGCTCTCCCTGCGGTATGTGGGTGGCGGATCCCTGCCTTGCCCAGCCTCCTTTGCACTCTCTCAACGTCAGACTTTCTTAGCAACGATGTCCGCCATCCCCCCTGCCACCCCTCCTGTTGCTGCCCGAACCAGGGGCAAGACTCTTGTGACAGCCACAGACAACTGTGCCTCCTTTATCACCCCGCCGCTCCCTACCTCCTCCGAGATTGATGCCCTCCTGGCACCGCCCTCACCCCGATGTCCCTCGCCGAATGTGGACCCCGATCCGGTTGCAACTACTGCACCCCCGGAACCCAGTGGCCCCCTAGATATCCCACCGAGATCCACCAGCCCTCCCGTCTCGCCACCCCTGGACCCCAGCTGGAGCTTGACGTTTAGCCCGTCCCTGTCCCAGAGGGCAACGTACACAAGAGTTAAAACCCCAAGCCAGAACCATCATCCGTTGATCCCACCTACTACGGACAATAACGAGCGTTCTATTGATGACCAGATCCCACCGCCTCCCAAACAACAAAACCCTACTGTTGCTCATCTTTCAAGCTCCCCCACTGATGTGACGCCCCCTCCCGTTCCAGATGAAGTTTGGACGTGCGGCTTCTGCGAGGCCCGCTTTCCAAACAGGACGGAATGCGACACCCACCTCTCGGAGCTACACATCCTTTCACAAGAAAGAGAAGATTTCTCCCCCCAGAAGATGACTGAGCACCCTGAACTTCCCTCTTCCCCATCACCACGAAGCTCACCTCAGGTCCCCACTCTTGTGGATTTGGACAACGCTCTATTCAACATCTTCAATACCCCTCTTCCTCCCAAGACCAAACTCTTCAGATGCCATTTGTGTGGTCTACAGTTCGACATGCCCCAGAAACTCCGCTCTCACAGTTTATCTCATCAAATGACGCCATCCTTGAGCATCCCCATCCCGCCGACCACCACCTCCACAATCAATGCGGAAGTGCCATCTACCTCGTCCCCTTCCACTGACATGGGAATTGCAACACCAGCGGCCTGTTCCACACTGCCTCCCCCGCCTGCCACAAACTCCAGCGTCACTTCCCTACCTTTCAACCGCCAAGACTTGCCCGTGTCAGTTACCTGTCTGGACCCACCACCGCCTCCCGCCAACAAGAGTGACGATCTCCATACCCGCCCTCAAGTGATTCCAACTCCCATTAATTGTCCAACATGCAAAGCCGGACCCTTCACCAACTACAAGCTCAGAGATCTACATGTGGAATTCACTCATACTAGGAGAAATCCAAGAGTGGTAATACAGAAGGAGAAAATCTACACGGCTTCCCATTCAGTCCCCCCCTCCAACGAGACCGACCCTCGATGTGCCGTGCTCTGCAACGGACCCCCTAAGGCCCCTGCCTTTTCCAAAAAATCCTGCCCTCCCAGGCCCCAGGATCTCCATGCCAAACCCACAAGTTCGCCCAAGAGGAAAAACTGGCAGGCCCAGAGGCCGTCCTCCAGCCGCTCGCCCTCCAGTCAACACCACCCGCATGCAAGCTGTCTCCCAAGACGAAATCCCCGGCTTCACCCTCTCCCCTCCATTAATCAGTGACCATGACCCGCCTAATACTCCCCGGCCAACACCATTTGCCGTCAGATCAGAAGGGATTCCCCATCCGACAACTGACCCCCCGGTACTTGACGAGACCCAAGTATCCCTCCCAGCCTCCCCCGCAAGCTCACAAGACCTTTTTTGTCCACGACAACCCAACCAAATGAACTCCAACAAGCGTCAGCCCAGAAGCGAACCAACCACACTGTCATCCCCATCAAGTTCCCACCACAACGATTCCCTTTCCCACTCCTCCAAACCTCTTATCACCATTGAGAGACGGTCACCCCCAGCCAGCTCGCAGGAACTTTCCGTTCCACCCACCAATTCCTCGACCACAAGTCGGACGCGCAGAAACGGTGGAAGAAGAACCGCGAACACCCTCCCCCCTCTTGGCAGCAAAACCAACGACCCAGCATCAATCCCGACTGCACCTACAAGGATTAACAACTCCCTCCACCTTCCCTTTCCCATCGCCCCTTCACTTAAATGCCCTGAGATCAGCTGCCACTGCGCCCCATTCCACGCATCCTCATGGACAGCAAGCAAACAGTCCCTAATTAGGCACTTGTACACCAATCATGGGATAACCATCAACAACACCGAGAAATGGTGCACATTATGCCATGAGCGGACCCCAAGCAAAGTCTCCGACCATGCTTGCTTTAAAGACCACCCCCATGTTCTATCTCTCATCAACAACCTCCAATTCCGTTGCCAGTCATGCGACTTCTCTTCCTCCTCCAAGAGAGGACTCACCAACCACCAGGCCGCCCATAAACGAATCATGGCAACACCCAATGTTTCCCTTCCACAAAAAGCACAGAATAGAAACAGAAAGCCAAGAGAGCTCCTGACGGCTGCCCAAATCAGAGCAAACCAAGACCAAACGTGGAGAAACCTTCACTTTCCTCAAGTTGATACCTCTATCTCCACCTCCAACAGATTCCAGATGCTGGAGGATCATGATGAGGATGAATCCGTTGACCCACCAGAACACACTCCTCAAGGTCCAACTCATCCTCGTCAACATAGGAACCGGGTCCCACCCTCCAACATCCCAGCATCCCAAGACATCCTGCCAAGCCCGACTCCAAGTCCCTCCCCCGGTTTTTCCTCACAAAGGGACAATGACGATCTATTCTTGCATAACGACGACAACTACAATGATGTCCAAGCCCAACCACAACTCACGCCCCCGTCCTCCGCTGATGACCCGGATGACTTTCCCCTCCAGGAGATCCTCGACCTACTGACTGATATTCACGACAATCGAAATGACGGTCAGGCCTGGTCAGCTTTTGAGAATGCCATGTCTGACGTCACCCTAGCCTTCGCAACAAACGCAGGCCTCCCTCCGATTAATGATCAGCCATCTGCGTTCACACCCAACCACATCGACGCTAGCAATTGTCGTGTTATTCAGCGTCTCTATAGAAAGAATAGGAGAAGGGCCATCCGGCTCATAGTGGAGGGTGAATCTACTAGATGTCATATCCCCGCTGAAGAAATTCATGCACACTTCCGGGAGGTCTTTGAGAAGAGGGATTTTGACCGCTCTGTCCTTATGAATGTCTTCCCAACGAACCATCCGGAGGTGGATACCAACCCCTTCTCCCCAGCTGAAATAAGAAGCAGACTTCATAGATTTGAGAACTCTGCACCGGGACCGGACAGGCTCTCTTACGAGAATTTAAAGAGCGCGGACCCAGACTGCAAGATCATGGCACGCATCTTCAACATCTGCCTTCGCTTCAAAAAGATCCCCGCTGCATGGAAGTCCTCGAAATCTATCTTGATTCACAAAAAAGGTGATACCGAAGACCTTAATAACTGGCGTCCAATCTCCCTGTGCAACACGATGTATAAACTATACACCGGTTGCCTTACAACAAGACTTGTCAATTGGATCACAGACAATGAAATCCTCTCCTTCACCCAGAAGGGGTTTCTTCCCTTTGACAGCGTCTTCGAACATAGGTACGTCCTACAACAAGCCCAAACTATGACCAAGATTAACAAGTCTGAATTATGTATGGCTCAGGTCGACCTAACAAATGCCTTTGGCTCCATCCCACACCTCGCCATTCGTGCGGCCCTGGAGGAGGCCGGGGCTGGTAGCCACTTCACTGACATTGTAGGCGACCTTTATTCAGATTCATCAACACAATTCATTGCCGGGGACGGTCTCACCGAACCTATCGCCATAGCTGCAGGCGTTCGTCAGGGATGCCCGATCAGTGGGATCCTGTTTAACCTGGTCATCGATCCTGTTCTGCGCCAACTGCAAGATAACAGGCAAGAACACCACGTTCTCGCCTTTGCAGATGACATCACCATCATTGAACCCTCCCCATCACAGCTTCAACTGAAACTCGACCACCTACACACTATGATTTCGTCCCTTTCTCTCCTCGTCAACCCAAAGAAGTGTGCCACATTCCATCTTTCTGGAGCTACCCCAGTGGGAGCAAGAAGTTCCACTTTCTATATTGACAAGTCCCCACTGCCGTCCCTTGATGATGGTGAAGAGTCCTTGTTCCTTGGTACCCCTGTGGGATTCCACCTCGCCGTTCCCCTCACTTCGATCAAGGAATTCATGCTCCTTGGGGAAAAGATTGCGAAGTCAAAACTGGCACCATGGCAACGCATTGATGCGTTAAAAACCTTCTTCTTTGCCGCGTTCACCTTTCACATGAGAACGGAGCAAGTCTCAAAAGGTGAAATGAAAATCATTGATGATTTCATTAGACCCCTGATATAGGACACCCTCTACCTAAGTGAAGCCGCCGCCAACGAGTACATCTACGGATCCACCGAATTCGGTCTCCTTGGCATTCCCAAATTGGCCGAAGAGGTAGATGTGATGATGGTCGATAACGGCTTCAAACTTCTGACATCAAAAGACCCAAGAATCCAGGAATTGGCATGGGGTGATCTGCTTCTCCATGTTAACGCCCGAACAGGCCTGGAACCAACTCCCCAAATCATTGAGAAATTCCTCAACGGAGTACAGGACGAGGAGGGCTTTCGCCATTCCACCTGCCCCTATGCGACCAATTGGTCCCACGCTAGATCTGCCACCTCCCGATTGGGAGTGAGTTGGAGATGCAAGGAGGTCTTTGACATCGAACTCCACGTGGGGGATAAGGCCCTAACCATGTGCGACCGTACTAAAATTTGCCGATCCATTAAAGAAGCTAAACGGATCCAATGGGCCCATGATCTGGTGGACAAACCCAGTCAAGGTGCGGCTATCGATGTCTCCTCGCGTCATAAAGCTAGCTCCCACTTCATCAGAACAGGTGACTATACCACGTTCGCCGACTGGAGGTTTGTTCATAAAGCCCGCCTTAACTTGCTTCGCCTTAACGGCAACACGCCATGGGACAACTCAAGCTCTCAATGTCGCCGTTGCAGCGCCCCAGTTGAGTCCACTCTCCACGTCCTCAGTCTTTGCAAGCCAAATATGGGCAGAAGGACCACACGCCACAACGCAATCGTAGATCGCATCCAAAATGCTAAACGTCGTGATTGGCAGGTGTACTCCAAAAATCAAGTCCTTGGAAACAACAGACTTAGACCCGACCTCGTCCTCACCAAAGGAGACCCGGAAGCTCTCATCCTTGACATCACGGTCCCCTATGAGAATAGATATCAAGCATTCGAGAACGCCCGCAATGAGAAATCCAGGAAATACGCCGCCATTGCTGCCCTTCTCGCAAAGGACTTTAAAAAAGTCTCGGTGGAGGCCATTATAGTTGGAGCATTGGGCTCATGGGACCCAGCTAACGATGCCATCCTACGGAGATTTGCAAACAAGCGATACATCCCTAAACTCCTAAAGCTGTGCGTTAGTGACGCCATTAATCACTCGCGACAAATCTTTCAGAAACACGTGATGGGCCACATTCCACATGAGTCAAGGACACGAGCAAGGGCCGCCACTCTGAACAACACTGAAATGGACGAGTCAACAGACCTCATTAATGACAGCCTGACAAACTAAGCAATTTGACTTCTTTTTGATAAAAGAATTACAAACTTTTTTTCCTGCAGTGTCTCACCCTCCGCTGATCACACTTCTGTCTCAATGCAACCCCCCTGTATGCGCATTCCTCCAGGATGTGGAGAGGGCGCCCCCATTTTCACCCATGTAACCTTTCTGCCCCAATAGTTTGTGCATTCCTCCGCCTGTGGAGAGGGCGCATCCCCCCGCTTCAAGTGTAAATAGATTGCTCAATGTCTCAATAAATGTTGATAAGACGGGTGGTTTGTGGACGCATGATCCCCCCATTCCCCTTCTCCTTGCTGCAGTATCCTATCTGCCTTAATTACCCCTTTTTCTCCCTCCCAAAAGCCCACAACAGTTGGCATTTTTTCTTAATGTTTCTCCTCTCTTCTTCCCTTTCCCCCTTCCTACCATGCGGAAATAAAAAATCTGTTCTTATCAGCTTAATGTTTGATTCGATATCTTTTCGATATTGATTGCATTGGGTTGTGTCTGAGCAGATATTGTGTGAAAGGAAGTCCCTACCATTCGTAGGCGACCCTTCTCGCTTGACTGTTGGCTCGCTCTTTTGTGACGCATTGTATGTTTGTGTGTGTGTTTGATCGTGCTTGTGAGAGCGATTTCTCCTTTTGATATAAATTTTTTCCCTTTTTTCTTTCCCGGGGCACAGCTCGATCCTTGTGCGTTTGGCTCGCCGAAAACCCGGGATTTATTTTTCCCTTTCTAACACCGTGGTGCTGCTTGATGGAAATTAAACCTACCTTAGAGCAGTATCCCCCTTGTTTGTTTTTTGTTGAAGTTTTTTCGTGGGTGTTTTTCTTTCTCCTCTAGGAGGGAGAACCTAGTGGAGCCCCACTGGTGTGCTTCTTTGGGAAGATTGACGCGCCCCCTGGTGCGGATTTCTTGGGGAACCCCTGGCAGTACTGGTAGAGGTCAGCGCCTCCGGGATTAGCGCTCTACCGGTGCGAAAGGCTTGTTCTCGCCTGGTTTTTTCTGCCAGGCTTGGGTCCAGCCTCCCCAGTTTTTTTTGCCCCTCAGCGCCCCGACCCAGTTTTTTCATTTTTGCTTCGGTGGCGAGTAAGTGCCACAAGGGAGGACTTTTTTCCTACTGTGTGCTGACGTTCCCGACTTCCGCCAAGCTGTGATAACCAAGTATTTGTGCTCTTTTTTGAAGACCAAGTGTTTGTGCCCAAGTCTGATGACCAAGTGTTTGTGCCCTTGTCTGATGTCCAAGTCCTGTGTTTTGTCCTGTGTGTCGTCCTTATCTTGTGTCATCATGTCCCATATGTGCTTGTGCTACCAGTGCCCCACCCAGTGATGAAAACTCTCATCCCCCAGGCAACCCCCCGGTTGCCTCTCGCACCAGGGGCAAGACATTTCCCCACGACCCCCCCAGTGACACCACCGGGTGCTCCACAGCCACCCCCTGTCTCCATGGAACCACGCTCGGACTCTGTTCCTGTGCCAGTCACCCACACTGCCTCCTCACCTGGACCCATGAACTCCCCCTCTTCGCCTCCCCTGGACGAAAACTGGAACCTGGTCTTCTCCCGGTCCCTTTCCCAGAGGGCCAACTACTCCAGGTCCGAGACCCCGAGACTCCCTTCTCGCTCCATTCCCTCCTCTGAGACGGAACAAGCCCAGAAGATCCCCCTCCCAACACACGCCCCGGGATCCCCCCCTTATCCTGCGACGCCTCCGGCCCTCCTCCCAGTTTGCCCAAGTTCTCCCTCACCTTCCCCAGCCACTGCCCCAGGAGCCAACACGAGCTGGAGCCTCGCCTTCAGCCCCTCCCAGAACCAGTCCAACCCTCTCCTCTCCTTCGAGGCCACGCTGGAACTCCTGCTTAACGGGACCCACCCCAAGGGCGAAAAGGTGTCCACAACACCGCTCAAGATCCCCACCCCACCACCTCCCATCACCCTTGCCCAGGTTGAGGGCACCAGAATGGCCCCCCAAACGGCCCCACCTGATTGGAGACCGATCTTGAGCCCCCCCTTTACCAGACGGAAAAGTGTCCGCGAGAGGCCCCCTGCTTCGCCCCGCCGACCAGCCTCCCTCCACCCCCAATGAAGACCCAGTCTCCACCCCTGGAGGCCCCAATCGCTCCTAACACATCGCCCACTCCCGAGGAATCCTGGACGTGCGACTTCTGCGAGAGGAAATTCACCAAGGCCGCGGACTGTGATGCCCACCTCGCCGAGGTCCACCTCTATGTGATGGAGTCGGACGATTCCCTGTCTCCTCCACCCACAGCCCCCGTTGCCTCCCACACCGTCCCCTCTCCCTCATCTGGCACCCGGTCGGATCCCACCCCACAGGCCACCTCCCCACTTGGAAACACCACCCCTGTGGACCCTCCCACCTTCATCGCCAGACCAAAAGACAAGGCATTCTCCTGCAGCGTCTGCGGCTGGAAATTCTCTAAATACCCTGCCTTTCGTCGACACAAGGCCACCCACAAACAAGGGACCCCCAACGCGACCCCGGCCGTCCTCCATGCCCCGGTCAATCCTGGCCCCTCGTCGGCAACCACCTTTGCCGGTGCCCTCAGTGCCCACCCCAAGCGCCATCATGCCCCACCTCCCAACAAGAAGGTCTTCCCGTGCAGCGTCTGCAAGGCTGATCCATTCCCTGACGCTATGACGCGAGATCTCCATTTGGAGTTCGCCCACTCTGGGAAGACCGCCAGAGTGGTCATCCAGAGAGAGAAGATCTTCACCTCCAAATTCCACCGCGATCCCAACCCCGACCCTGTGACTCTCCCTGCTCGCGCTACTGGTGGTGCACCCAACGCCCCTGCCTTCCCACCCCCACCTGCTGCCCATGGCGATATCGCTGCCGCATCTCCTGACTCCCAGGACCTCTTCCAGAATCGGAGGGTTCACAGCCGCAACCCACCTCCCAACCAGCAAACCACCGCCCCCCGGCGCGGCAGACCACCAGGAAGAGCCTCCGGCAACCACAAGCTGTCTGCCGCACGCTGTCCCGAGGAAGACCTGGATGATGCCCCCGTCGTCTGCACTCGGAAGGGGCAATCCCTCCACGTCTCCTTCCCGATAGCACGCACTCTCCTGTGCACCGAATCGGGCTGCCCAAGTGTCTTCGCCAGCGGCACCTGGAACACCCTCCTCCAGTCCCTCAAGCGCCACCTCCGTCTTGACCACCACACCCCTATCTCTCACGTCAAGAAATGGTGCGCTGTCTGCCCTGCAGTCTGCCCGGAACGGATTTCCTTCCACCCCTGCTTCGCGAATCGGGACCCCACATTCCTGCCGGAGGTTGACCTTGCTTTCAGGTGTGAGCTATGCCCATTCCAATGCCTCAACCGACGCCAATTGAGGAATCACAGTGCTGCGCACAGGAATGAGGAACTGCGGGTCCCTCGCCGCCCTTTTGCCAGTGCCGACCTCCACCCCAACCGGAGAAGACGGGGACGAGACCTCCACTCCTGCCTCCAGCCCCCCGTACCACCACGTCCATCAGGCAGATCCAACCAAGTGAGGACAGCGCGCCCTGACAACCCTCGTTCTACCACCGAATGGGTTCGGTCAAACGCCGCCAGCAGCCAGCTGGACTGCGCCCCCGACCCCCTGCCCTTGTCCACGCCTGAAGACAGCCCGCCACCCGCTGCCACCTCCCACCCTCCCCCTGGGCCTGCGCTGGCCGCACGCACAGGGACGCTTGACGAGATGGCTGAGTGGATCGTGGAAGCTAACCTGCCCCCTCCTCCCAAGAGGAAGAGACGGCGTCGACGCAGAGCCCGCACCACCTCGTTCTCCGATTCTGACGTCGACCCTGCTGTGATCGAGGAGATGCGCCAAAACATCACCCCGAACCCCTCGACTGCTTCCAGCGTGCCGCACTCCCCGTCTCAGGCCACATCCCCATCTCAACTCCCCTCCTCTTTGACGGACCAAGTGGCTGGATTTGTTGACCTTCAACACCCGTCCACCCATCCTCCTTCACCCCCACGTGAAGACGACGACCCTCTCCCACTGGACGACTTTATCCCCCACCTCAACGAACTCCTCACCTGTGCTGCGACCCTCAGCGACTCTCGCTGGAGTGAATTTGAAGCCCTCCTTGATGAAATCACCGCCAGGATTGGCGAAGTCGTCAACCTCCCACCACCACGTGACGACACCGTGACCTCCCAGCCATCCACCACCGACGCCGGAGACCACCGCACTATCCAACGCCTGTACAAGCGGAACAGACGCCGTGCCATCCGGCTCATTACTGAAGGTGAGGGAACACGGTGGCACCTTGAGGGGAACACCATCACCAACCACTTCCAGAAGGTGTTTTCCCCTTCTGAATTCGACCAGTCAATCTTCTGCCAAGCCACAGGCCGCTCCACCGTCCCCATGGACCCCTTCTCCCCGGATGAGGTGAAAGCCCGCCTCTTCAAGTTCGAGAATTCTGCCCCTGGCCCTGACAGGATTTCCTACTCCCATTTGAAAGAGGCGGACCCTTCCTGCACCGCTATCGCCAAGGTCCTCAACGTCTGCCTGCGCGCCAAACGCATCCCATACCAATGGAAGACGTCGAGAACCATCCTCATCCACAAGAAGGGGAACCTGGACGAGATTTCCAACTGGCGTCCGATCTCTCTCTGTGCCACGCTATACAAGCTCCTCACCGGATGCCTCGCCTCCCGCCTTACCACCTGGCTCTCCTGCGAGGATGTGCTCTCGGACGCTCAGAAAGGGTTCCTCCCCTTTGATGGTACTTTCGAGCACCACTTCCTCGTCTCCAGGGAGATACGTCGGACAAAGACCAGCGGTAAAGAGCTAGGCATGGCGCAGATCGACCTCGCCAACGCCTTCGGCTCCGTGCCCCACGCGGCCATTGACACCGCCCTTCTCTCTGCGGGTGTTGGAGAGGACTTCACCCACCTGATCCACGACCTCTACTCCGGCACTTCCACCGAGTTCATCGCTGGCGATGGACTCACTGACCGGCTAGAGGTCCGCAACGGGGTCCGGCAGGGTTGCCCCCTCTCCGGCCTCCTCTTCAACCTCGTGATCGACCCACTGGTCCGGGGAATCCAGGACGCCGCCCCACCATCGGAGGACTTCTTCAGCGTGCTGGCCTTCTCTGACGACTTGCTGGTCCTAGGCAAATCACCTGACGAGCTCCAGTCTCTTCTGGACCTTCTTCCCTCTCTCTCCAGGCGCCTTGGCCTCTCCATCAACCCCGCAAAGTGCCGCTCCATACACCTTTCTGGAACCACTCCCCGCGGCCACCGGTCCACCAGCTTCCGCATTGACGACCAGCCCCTGGAGGTCATTCCCGACCACGTTCCTGCCTCCTTCCTCGGTACCCCAATTGGATTCCAACTGTTCCAGAATACCGAGGAAGTGGAGAAAATTCTTGCACTTGCCAAAAAGATCGGCGAGTCTTGCCTTGCCCCATGGCAGAGGATCGACGCCCTGAAGTCCTTCTTCTTCCCGACCCTCAACTTTACCATGAGAACGGGCCAATTCTCAAAGGAACAGCTCCACCAGATTGACGACGAAGTTCGGAAATTCGTCAAGGTCACCCTCAACCTCGTCGGCCCAGCTTCCGCTGCCAGCAACCACTACATTTATGGTGCATCGGATACTGGTAGCCTTGGTCTCCCGTGCCTTGAGGATGAACATGACGTCGTCCTGGTGGACTCGGCCTTCAAGCTGCTGACCTCCAGGGACCCACGTGTCCGAAACATCGCCTGGTCCGACCTCGCGGATCAGATCAAAGCCAGGACCTCCACTTTCAATTCCCGACCCGATGCCACCCCAGGCCAAGTCGAAGCCTTCCTGTCCGGATCGTGCGACCCGCCTTTCCACCGAGGGAGGAGCGATCTTTCCTCCACCTGGTCTACGGCCCGCAACGCCTCCAGGAGGTTGGCTGCTACCTGGAGCTGCCCGGAGTGGGGATCCATCTCCGCCACATTCCAGGAAAAGACCCTCCAGCCAGCCGACCGCAGGATGCTGCAAAGGTCAATCAAGACCGCCATCCGCTCCGAGCGTGCCCTGAAACTCCATGAATATCCCAGTCAGGGCATCGCGATGGAGTGCGTCGCCAATTCCAAGTGGGGAAACCAGTTCATCAGGACTGGAGAAAATATCCGGTTCTGTGACTGGCGATTCATCCACAAGGCTCGGCTAAACCTCTGCAGCCTCAAAGCCCAGCGCCGCTCCTCCCACCAAGAAGAGATCGACAAGATCTGCCGACGATGTGGACACCACACCGAAAACCTCCACCACGTCGTCTCGAATTGCCGCCCTCTTCTCCACCTCCGGACCAAAAGACACGACGCTGTCCTTGACCGCCTTATCAAAGCCCGCCGCAGAGGCTTCCGCGTCATGGGACGCAACCAGGACGTCGACGGCTCCAGCCTTCGCCCTGACCTGGTCCTCACACAAGGAGACACAGCCATCCTCATTGACGTCGCCGTCCCCTACGAAAATAGACTGACGGCGTTCGCAAACACCCGACGTAACAAGGCCGCCAAATACGTCCAGGTCTGCAACAACCTGCGACGTACTTTCGCCAATGTCCATAATGAGCCCATCATCGTCGGAGCCCTCGGATCGTGGGATAGGGCAAATGACAAGGTCCTCCGCAAATTCGTCAACAAGCGTTTCGCCAATAAATTACGGAGGCTCATTTGCACTGATGTCCTGTCCCACACGTGCGACATCTTCCACCAGCACGTCCGGGGCAGTCTCCCTGACCAGGCCAGGTTCATCCACCCCAGTCTCCGAGCCGCCGACGCAAACACTGACCTCCCCGCACAAGCCCCGTGCCCCACCGGCACCAGTGCCCCGCACCCAAGGAGCCGCCCCCCCCCCTGCCCGGCCGCCCCGACAGACCACCGTCTGCCCCCAAGTTTCACCAGCCCCGGACCCGGAGGATGAAGGACCTCCCTCTTCTTTTGATGCGCGGGTCCAGCGCATCATCGATGAGGCCATTCATCACCCCACCCCACAGACTCGTTTTGCCACAAAACCCCCCGTTTATTGACTCTCTTTCGGACAATTCACCTCCTGCTGATGGCCCCATGCCGGCCTGCCCCCTGTCAGTGCATTCCTCCCGACTGGGGAGAGGGCACCCCCCCATTCTTCAATGTAAACAGCCACCTCCCCATGTATGCGTTTCCTCCGCCTGTGGAGAGGGCGCGGCCCCCCGCTTCAAATGTATATACTGTTTTTGAATTCAAATAAGCGCTGATCGGCAGTGATTTTATGGAGGCATGCCCCCCCCCTTACCAGCAGTTCACTTACTGCTCTTAACCTTTTCCCCTTCACTGATACCTTCCAAGACCTCAACAGTAGGCACGCTTCACCTAAACTCCTCCTCCTCCATTCTCTCCATCCCTTTACTAAACATGCCGAAATAAAAAATCTGTTCTTATCAGCTTAATATCTGATACGGTATCTATTCGATACCTTCGATATTAAACTAATTTTTGTAACAGGGTTTGTGTAGGGCATTTATGTCCGCCAAGCCATGGGTTCACGAGTCGTTGCACTACAGACTCGAAGGGCCCAAAATAATAAATAATAGTAGATCACACCACATACACACTTTCCAATGCAATATAATTTGTTGAACCCTCTGAGGGATAAGCAAATTAACTGAAGTGTAAACTTGTTTTCTCTGCAAGAGATTTAAGTTACAATTTTTAAAATGCACAAATACCTAACATTTATTGTTAGATATGTATTGCTTCCTTGTTCTTACAGGCAACAATGATAAAATTAACCTTTTTTTCTTTCTTTTTATTGCTTTAATTAAAATAGGGTTATTCGAATTACTTGAATGTCTGAACTATTCAATATATTATTTAACCTATTTCTTTCGGAGCTTTGACACAGCCCATTATGTCTCGTAATTTGTGCATTTTAAAATATAATAATTATAAATATTTATCCATAAATATTTATTTAGTTTTATTACTATTCAGTATATTAATTTAACCTATTTCTACCTCCTTTCGGAGCTTTGACACAGCCAATTATGTCTCGTAATTTCTTATAATCTCTTCTCGTAATAAATCTCGAATTTTCTTTTGGATCTGTTGTATTTTGCAGATGATAAACATTTTTATATAAAAAAATTTGGTGTGCCTGCGTTGGGTGATTACTCAGGTGTCGGCTCGTCACTTGACTATGGTTCTAAATTACTTAATACAATAATTTAAATTCACAGTATAAATAAACAAAAGAGCAAGCATTGCCTTTCTAGTGATTTATATTCATATTTTAAATGCTAAAAAAAAAAAAAAAATACCTGAAGCCGTTTGCTTGCATAACAAAAAGACGCAACCGCGAAACCCTCAATACAAGACCAACGGATTAAAAAAAAATAAAAAAAAAATGATTCATTGGTCTCTCCAACAAATCTCCCAGTCAGAGGATAAGTCTCAGTATATCGCAGTATGGTGGCTGCTCTAATACGTACAACACCCAGACTAGTACTAAAGTCTTTTACAGACGATTTGGCACCCGCGCATCGCACCCAGAGGGGTTGGATCTAGAGCGAAGGACGCACAAAATAGGCGTCCCGGAGAATGCTCCGGACCGGATAGGCCTCGTCGCCAGGGTAGCCTGCCACAGTCTGGACAGATGTACACCCCGGCTAAAGTTGCCCACCGACGCGCGTGGTACGAACGGTATCGTTGCATCGACTAGACGGATTCTGACTTAGAGGCGTTCAGTCATAATCCCACGGATGGTAGCTTCGCACCACTGGCCTCTCGACCAAGCACATGAACCAAGTGTCCGAACCTGCGGTTCCTCTCGTACTGAGCAGGATTACTATCGCAACGACGAGTCATCAGTAGGTTAAAACTAACCTGTCTCGCGACGGTCTAAATCCAGCTCACGTTCCCTATAAGTGGGTGAACAATCCAACGCTTGGCGAATTCTGCTTCGCAATGGTAGGAAGAGCCGACATCAAAGGATCAAAAAGCAACGTCGCTATGAACGCTTGGCTGCCATGAGTCAGTTATCCCTGTGGTAACTCTTCTGACACCTCTTGCATAAAACTCGTAAAGTCAAAAGGATTGATAGGCCCTGCTTTCGCAGTCCGTATTCATACTGAAAATCAAGATCAAGCGAGCTTTTGCCCTTTTGCTCTACGCGAGGTTTCTGTCCTCGCTGAGCTCGCCTTGGGACATCTGCGTTACCATTTGACAGATGTACCGCTCCAGCCAAACAACCCACCTGAATCTGTCCTCGGAGCGGATCGCGCGCTGCAAGGAGGCAGCGCGCTTGGGGCTAGAAGCGTGATCTCTACGGGTCGCTTTCCGCTTAACCGAGTAAGTAAAGAAACGATGAAAGCAGTGGTATTTCACTGACGGTGCAAGCACCTCCCACTTATACTACACCTCTCATGTCTCTTCACAAAATCAGACTAGTGTCAAGTTCAACAGGGTCTTCTTTCCCCGCTGATTTTTCCAAGCCCGTTTCCTTGGCTGTGGTTTCACTAGATAGTAGATAGGGACAGTTGGGAATCTCGTTAATCCATTCATGCGCGTCACTAACCAGATGACGAGGCATTTGGCTACAAAATCGTTTATTGATCATTAACTCAACTATTACAAAATCACCAACAGGGCGGTGAGGAACAAGAACAAAATGTGGAAAATAATGTGTTGCGCTTCCATAGGATTGGCGACAATAAAGATGGATCTAGGGGGGCATCCCTAGGAGTGGCCAGCACGACGGTTCCATCGGAAGTTTCGGCTCCTGGCAGTAGAGCGGGAGAAGCAGTTGAAGATCGCAACTCCTCCGATGACGCACCTGGAAGAGATGACAGAGATGTCTCCACGCCTGATGAGGCCGCTGGCCAGAAGAGCGTTGACAGAGTCACTTGACCATACCCCACGCCAGTTCAGGGTGACGGAGTGTAGCTCAACCACCCCGACCCCCAACTGAGCAGAAATGATAGGCGTGAGGTCAGCATACTTGTCAAGCTTCCGTCGATGGGCCTTAGACAATCGCTCACCATCGCTCACGATCTGGGCATCAATGACGAACGCCTTGCCGTCGCGTGTAGCCACTAGGTCCGGTTTCCTGAGACCTTGGCATGTCCCATAGTGGGGCTCGTGGTAAACAATAAAACCTCTCTGCTCGAGACCTCGTGCGGCGTAATTGATAATAGCGTCATGCCGCTTTATTCTCATCCCTTGAGTACGTTGGCACACTTGCAGAATGTGCGCAAGGTCCTCGTTCCTATGGCAGCCCGCTCTGCACAAACGATCCTTTACCGGTCGCCCACGGGCGCACCTGGACCTTGCCGGGAGGGCGTTAAACTTCAACTTTACACTTTTAATAAAGTCTCTACCATTGATAAATAGGTTTATTCCATGCATCCAAGCATTCTGGCCGGGCGTTTTCCAAGATTCAGCAAGCCCCGCGCCATCAATGCTTTGCATCAGTTTCTGGCTCCAGAAGGACTTCGGGGTACCAGAGATGGTGACCCCAATCGCACGTTCCAACTGCTTATGGAGGAAATCGTTAATGAACGAATTAGAAGCACTAACAGAGAGGGATTTCCTGATAGCTGTTAAGCGTTTCACCCTCAACTCAGGTACAGACACGCGAAGGGAGGGGACACCTAGCCCGCCCTCGCCAATACTAGCGTGAAAGAATGCATTCAGTGCGTCGTGTGGTAAATCAAGGTGTTTCCGCAGAAATGCTCTAACGACGCGATCGGTTTTCTCAAGCACACCGATTCTGATGCGAGAAAGGACTGAGACATGCGAAATCTTCGGCAGAATTAAATGCCGTAATAGGAAAAGTCTCTGCTGTGGTTTGAGTGGTGCAGAGGCAAGTCTAGAAGGCCAGTCACTAATCTGGGCGACGGGGTCATAAGAGAGTAGACCGTCGGGCCTGAAGAAAACTCCAAGGTAGCGAAATTGCTCCCAGGGCTTCAGTGATCGAACAGGAATGCCGCCCACACAGATCATTGGGTCGACAATTTTAACACGCTTATTCTTCCCGTCAATCATAATTGAGATAGTCATTGATTTGGCCGTGTTCACCCGTAGGTTGCATCTGGCCAAAAACTCGACCGCAGTGTTAACCTGCCTTTGCAGACCCCATTGAGTATTAGCAAAGAAAAGAAGGTCATCTGCAAAGGCTGACACATTCATAAGTACACCGTCCACATCAACGCCAATGAAGGACTTTACTCTACGTATTAGGAATTCAATTACGGCGTTGAACAGAAGGGGGGGGGAGAGAGGATCACCTTGTATCACCCCACATGTAGGATGGAAAGACTGTTCAGTAGCGCCAGGATGGCAAAAAGTAGTAGTACTATCTTCGTAAAGGTTTTTGATGTAGTCCAGAAACTCATAAGGCAGGCCAATTGCTTTAATAGCAGAGTAAATTGCACCGTGGCTAACGGAGTCGAAGGCCTTTACTAGGTCAAGAGAGGCGATATGTGTTTCGGACAGTCGCGTTTTTGCATTGTTCAGCATTAAGTCCAGAAGGAAGATATTCTGACTTAGGCCATCCACCTCACGGAAGGCTCGCTGCTCTTCAGAAAGATTCAAACTTTTGCTTAATCTGGCCGCAAGAACTCGGTGGAAGAGTCTCGTAATCACACTAGTCATAGAGATAGGTCGGTACTGACCTGGATCGACAGCTTCTTCACTTTTTGGCAGAAAAACAGTTCTTGACGCCAGTAACCTGGGGGGAAGGCGCTCCAGATAAAGAAAAACACTAAAGAGTTTCTCAAGGAAGAACGGAGGCAGCTTCTTTAACATGCCTACAGGGGTCCCGTCAGGGCCCGGAGCTGAGTGTGAGTGAGGCAGTGCACTCCTTATTTCTTCATCTACTACAGGCACCCAAACCTGATCAAAGCTTAAGTCACATAGCGGATCGCCCGGAAAATCCGGATCGGGACAAGCCCCCGCCGGAATCGTCATTACGTTTTGCCAAAAATCATTGAAATGCTTAGGACCGGGGAATTCTGATTGGATATCAGAACCAAGGATCTTTTCCACGACCCGTTTCGGGTTTTTCTTGAACAGCTTTTGCATTTCAGGATACTCCTGTTTACGTGCCTCTCTTCTACTTTGTGGAGTCACCTGAGCACCAGTTGGTCTAGTGTGTGGGATACGACGGCCAGTAGTGGATAACTTGGCCGGGATGACCCGATCGAGGGCCTGGCTAACTTTCGCGAAGAGCAACACTTCGTCAAAGTTAATGAGGTAACTAGCCCAGGCCTCGTCAAGAGGATAGACACTAGAGTTGGGAGAGGCAGGGGCCGCTTCAAATAGGCACTCAAGGTGATTGAATAAGATCAGTCTACTCGGAGAGACATCAGGTGTATTTTTGGGTGAACCAACCCTATACCTTTGAAAAATAATCCTGGGAGGAGACGAAGGAGACAAATCATTGATAATAGAAGTGTTCTTCGGGATAGCGGAACCATCGCCATCATCCATGTTCTCAATGAGCAATTCCAGGTTCGTTTGGACAGTTGCTATTTCCTCAACAAGGGAATCCTCCAGAGTGGGAGCGATCTCAGCGCTCGTATTCATGGCAGCCGCAGACGTGGGCTCGCAACGCACAACCCACTCAGGACTCCTCACAATATCAACAGCAATGCTCGGTGGCGCAGAGCTATGGGCGACTGGGCTACCCGATGGCCAGACATGGGCACTAGGAGTGGGCTGAGAGAGCCGCATCTCATTCAGAATGTTAATATAGTCCTTCGCTTTACGCTTGGACTTTATTGCCTCTTTAGTCCTAGACGGGAACTGTAGAGACAGAGCGTCGTTAATGGCAGGTTGCAGGCCAGCTGATAACAAGTTTAATTCAGCATCGGCCAACAATCGTAATTCCTCGGGCGACCAGCGCTTTCTGACACGATCAACGTCAATACGTTCATTATGTTCTACAGGGTGCTTCCTCTTCATATGCAACCCTAAACCACGAGCCCCTTTAAATGATAACTCACAAATTCTACAAAATCCCTCACCGCGCCCACTGGCGCCACTCACAACTGCTTCGGCAGAGGCCATAGGGCAATCCTGGTACTTAGAGAAAGTCAAACCAAGAAAGACGAGAGCAGCCAAAAGACGAGACGAGGCCACAGCCACAAGTCGCCTGTCCCGGTACGGCTCCCGCGAGCTACAGGACCTCAACCCGACGAGCCCAGCCCTCACAGCCAATCCTTATCCCGAAGTTACTGATCGAACTTGCCGACTTCCCTTACCTACATTGTTCTACTGACTAGATCCTGTTCACCTTGGAGACCTGCTGCGGATATGGGTACGGACCGGCACGAAAGTTACACTATCTCCCTCGGATTTTCAAGGGCCAACAGAGGCGCACCGGACACCGCAAGAGACGCGGTGCTTTTACGAGAACAGCGTCCCTATCTCCGGACGAGCCGATTCCAGGGACACGAACTCTTACAAAGAAAAGATAACTCTTCCCCGGGTCCTCCGTCGACGTCTCCGAGTTCGGTTGCGTTACCGCACTTGGTCCCGAAGGACCTATCTCCGTGTCCGGGTTGGGGAATATTAACCCCATTCCCTTTCGGTCGGCAGCGAGACAAACACGAGCATGTGTTTGCGTTTCGGCAGACGTCTCGCTTCGGAACGGATTTCTCCGATCCCTTAGGACCGACTGACCCATGTTCAACTGCTGTTCACATGGAACCCTTCTCAAGCTTCAGTCCTCAAGGTTCTCACTTGAGTATTTGCTACTACCACCAAGATCTGCACTGGTGGCGGCTCCAGGCGGGCTCACGCCCGGCACCTTCAACGCACGCCACCGCGACCCCCCTACTCACTGCGGCGTAAACCTCCACGAGGGAAGCTCTGCCGTAGCGGCCCGGTATAGGCCCAACGCTGGAGCGTCATCCATTTTCAGGGCTAGTTGCTTCGGTCGGTGAGTTGTTACACACTCCTTAGCGAATTCCGACTTCCATGGCCATCGTCCGACTGTCTAGAGCAACCAACACCTTTCATGGGGTCTCATGAGCGTCTCGCATCGGACGCCTTAACCGGGCGTTTGGTTCATCCCACAGCGCCAGTTCTGCTTACCAAAAGTGGCCCACTGGGCACTCTCATCCTGTCTCGTCCGGCCTTCAGTCATGCAAGGCGGACTTCTCACCCATTTAAAGTTTGAGAATAGGCTGAGATCGTTTCGGCCCCAAGGCCTCTAATCATTCGCTTTACCAGATGAGACTGAATTCAATGAGCGCCAGCTATCCTGAGGGAAACTTCGGAGGGAACCAGCTACTAGATGGTTTGATTAGTCTTACGCCGCTAGACCCAGATCTGACGATCGATTTGCACGTCAGAACCGCTACGGACCTCCACCAGAGTTTCCTCTGGCCTCGTCCTGTCCGGGCATAGTTCACCATCTTTCGGGTCCCAACGTGTGCGCTCAAACTCCGCCACTTCCACAAGTGGAACGCGGCGGGTCTCCGGTGCGCCCCGCCCGCGAGGGAACGGGGATCCCGAATGCGGCCGACCTCCGCCGGCCTGTACTTTCATTTCGCCGCCGGGCTTATTCAAGACCCATTGACTCGCGCACATGTTAGACTCCTTGGTCCGTGTTTCAAGACGGGTCGGGTGGGTGACCGATCTACTCGCCGCAAACCGTCAATCACTCCCACGAGCCTCGCATCACCAACGGAGACGGAGCGATGCTTGCCACGAACTCGCTTCGTGCGAACGCACCTCTCAACGAACTCCTGCGACTGCTAGTATAGCTCGTTACGCAAGGAGGAGACGACGAAGCCCAGCCGGGCCTCTTTATTGCCACGGTCGGCGGACGGGCCGTCCTGCAAGATGGCTAACAACCGGCGACACACAAATGCACGCCTCCGGCCACCTGCCGTTTCTCGCTCTTAAGACCGTCCACCAACCGGTTGCGGCGTCCTTCGGATGGGAAACAAATGCGTCGGTTTGCCACGCAACGCTAGCCGAGCCGGCCCCCTCACGGGTACCATAATGCATGCCCAGCCTGCGACGCGACACCCCGACTGAATGATCCCACCACAGGATTTCGAGGGCCCACCCGCTTACCTCTAAGCAGTTTCACGTACTCTTGAACTCTCTCTTCAAAGTTCTTTGCAACTTTCCCTCACGGTACTTGTTTGCTATCGGTCTCACGGAAGTATTTAGCCTTAGGTGGAGTTTACCACCCGATTAAGGTTGCACTTCCAAGCAACCCGACTCCAAGGAGATCGCATCCGGATAGAACCTAGCAGCTATGGGCCTCGCACCCACTTTGGGCAACAGCCCCGGTGAAGGGGACTTGCTGCAGAGTCCGTCTCCGGCACGCTCACTCCTAAACGCCACATTTCCCCACGCCCTTGCGAGCGGGGGATTCGGCGCTGGGCTTCTCCCGGTTCACTCGTCGTTACTAAGGGAATCCCTGTTTGTTTCTTTTCCTCCGCTTATTTATATGCTTAAATTCAGCGGGTTATCTCGTCTGATCTGAGGTCGACATAGGGTATACTGCACGTGGCAGGAGTAATTCAGTAACGCGGACCCACTTCCACGCGGAGTCGGACGCGGCGACAAAAGGGAGGCGGAGTGACCACGCGCACGGTCACTCTTGAAACCCACACCGAAAGTCTCCGCATCACATCCAAGCGGCACCGGAGCGAGCAGCGGAGTTGCCACGCACAACGGCAACTCGACGCAAACCCTCTTCGAGGCACCTTTTCGGCACCGAGCGAGCAGCGAGTTCCACGCAACACGGCAACCGGACGCAAACCCTCTTCGAGGCACCTTGTCGGCACCGAGCGAGCAGCGGAGTTGCCACGCACACGGCAACTCACGCAAACCCCTTCGAGGCACCTTGTCGGCACCGAGCGAGCAGCGGAGTTGCCACGCACACGGCAACTCAAACGCACACACCTCTCGAGGCACCTTAAATACTCCGTTAAACTGGCGAGCGTCTCGTCAATCGTCGTTCTTTGCATTGCACGCAGATCCATCCCACGGGGAGAGAAATAGCCGTTCCCTCCGCCCAGACAGACATGCACCGCGGCAACGCTTCTTCGACAGGACGTAGAACACTCGTGAGATTTTAAACCGGCGACTGTGAAGTCGGAGCGGTCAATGGGAAGGAGAACCTTCCTCGGTAAGTCTTATCCGACCCTCAGACAAGCGAGGCCCCGGGCAGAACCCGAGGCCGCAATGCGCGTTCAAAAAGTTAATGCTCAATGTGTTATGCAATTCACACCAAGTCTCGCAGCTGGCTGCGTTCTTCATCGACCCGTGAGCCGAGTGATCCACTGCTTAGAGTTGTCAGAGTTTTGATTCCCGCCCCGTCACCAGGGCGTTCATCGTATTGCGTTCAAAGAAAATGTTCAGGAACAACTACTCCCCGTAGGGGAAGCGGCCACCGACGAACCTTCAAGACTCCATGGTGCGTGCAATCCGGCGTAGGCCGGGCACTCCCTTGTCAGCGAGAAGGACATCGACTACTACCTCCCTTCCAGGGAATAGGACGCCGAGCGGGTTGCGGAGTTAGCCACGTGCACGGCAACTCGACGCAGAACACCCACTCGAGGCATCGCAGCGCGTTCAAAAACCCCATCATCCGAAGTCGCGGACGTCAACGTCAGGGGCCGACACCGAAAGTGCGGCGCGCCAGAGCGGGCGCGTCTCTTCAAACCTAGCCCCCGCGTCCTCGAGGGACGAGGGACCTCCCTCTTGCCGTCTCGCGGCCGGGAATCAGGTACACCATAGGTTCGGCGTCTTATATCCGTTCAAAGTGGCACTTTCGCCGGGCACCCTACTATGCCCGACTACCGGCACCGGTTTCTCGGCCCCATCCGGGCAGACGGAAGACCGAGGAGATTCACCTACTTCTCTCGCTCGCGACGAAAGGTTCGATAATGATCCACCCGCTGGTTCACCGACGGGTACCTTGTTACGACTTTTATTTCCTCTAAATAATCAAGTTCGGGCATCTTTTCGGCACGTCGGCTCGACCCGAAAGCCAAATCGACAGCCAATCCGAAGTCCTCACTAAAATATTCAATCGGTAATAGCGACGGGCAGTGTGGACAAGGGCCAGGGACCTAATCAACGCGAGATGATGACTCACGCTTACTAGAAATTCCTCGTTCATGGCGGATAATTGCAATCGCCAATCCCCCCCCCCGAAAATGCGCCAACGCTGTTAGGTTGTGCTTGTTTACCTCTCCCGCTATTTTCATCGAAAAAATGATTTAAAATACATTTATTCCTGCTAAAGTGTGATGTGTTCGATAGAAAATCACTTCCGATTTATGAATTAGTAAGTGTTTAAATGAAATTTTGACTATTTTTGAAATTATGACTGTTTAAAAATTTACCGTTGTTTACTACGTGATAAACTCTTTTTCATTGACTTTGTGTCTTCAAAGTGTTTAAACCTTTCAAACTGTATATTATTGGATTTCTCACTGAATTCTTTTTGCAACGATACATTGCTTGTGCTAATATACTGCTTAGTGCTTAAATTATTAACGTTTAAACTTTTGAATAGACAGATTTTTTATTGTGATTATCGCCATCTTGCCTCCCTCCCGGGTGCTGATTGGCTCTGTTAGGGCCACGTGACCAGTCATCGTCACTGAATTCTTGGTACCTTGGCATGCGCACATATTGTGTGCAAAGGACTTAGCCAAATAGATCTTCGAGTACTTAGACGCTTCTGTTTTCCTGAATTTTATTGGATACCACTAGTCTGGCACTTAGTTGTTGCGCACTAGTTTACTATTATTAATGTTGGATGCGCGGTGGTTCTCGTTGTTAACTGTTTGAGTC
The DNA here is from genome assembly GCA_019343175.1 of Oedothorax gibbosus. Classification (NCBI taxonomy): domain Eukaryota; kingdom Metazoa; phylum Arthropoda; class Arachnida; order Araneae; family Linyphiidae; genus Oedothorax; species Oedothorax gibbosus. The sequence continues at coordinate 24,857 of JAFNEN010001312.1, forward strand.
AATTATCATATAGCGGGACCTGGTCCCAGTGCAAGTGTCGTGAGAGATTTTTTGACCGTTTGGGCAAGAGTGCATGTTAATTTATGCTTGCGCAGTTTGTTTTGGATGGTTTTTCTGGATGCGCACTTGCCTTTAAGTGTTTCTAAGATTGAATCGAGCTTATAAGTTGTTGTTTAGAGAGAAATATTTGTGTTAATAGTGGTGTCCAATCTTGTAAAATTACATCAAAAATCACATTATGGCGTCACAAAGAGGGAAGGAAACACCAAAGACACTTCTGGGTATTAAAAACTCTAGTGACTATAAGAAATTTAATAAGGTTGATTCTCCTAAATCATGTGATATTTTGGAGAGCTGGGTGGTTACCCTGGCTAGTGAGCCTGAACTTGCTTCATTTAGAGAGAATGTTAATGCTTTGACTGATTGGCTCTCGGAGGTTCGAGATCTTAGGCTTGGTTATGGTTTGCAAAACCTCATGGCGGGATTGTTCCTCGATCCCATCCTAGATGGACTTAAAAATTTTCATAGAAATACTATTTTCCTAAATGAGGAAATTGTTAGATTGACTGTAGAAAATACTAAACTCAAAGCTGAGAATGACCTAAACACTTCACACGAAGAAAGGCAGGAGCTTAGGCTCTTGACGTCCGAGAATGCCACACTTATATCACAATCACAGGAGCTACTATCTCGCGTTCAGTTCCTTGAAGCTAAGGAGAGTGCACTCATGGATTTGAAATCTGACCTTGATCAAAAACTTAGTGATGCTGTGGCTCCGGTTGTTAATACAATTAATAATAAAATTGATGCTCTAAACAAATTAACTGAGGACACTTTTGGTAAGATTAGGGAACAAGAAACTAAGGTTTTGAATCAGTATAAAACTTTTCTCGACGAAATCAAGATCGGCAGAAGACAAGAGCAGGAGTTGGTCAGGGTAATTCAAGCCAGGGAGGACGAGGTCCTTAAAGCTGCGGAAAAACTTCTTACAACTGAGGTCCCTGAGCCGGCATGGCTGGCTGCTTTCCTCGACAAGGCTTCCTCTTTGGGAGAGAGGGTATCCTCTCCCCCCCTTGGTCCTCCTGCTGCTGTTCCTACTGCTACTTCTAAAGTTGACGTGGGTGCCTCTTCTGGCGGCCTCGAGCTAGTACTACTACAAGAAAAAGGTAACAAAGGTGACTTGATGTCGGAGTTTAGGAAGGACTTATTAGTTTACTGTAATGAAGGTAATATTAACATCAAAATACTTAAAATTGTAAAACTAAACACGGGCATCAAGTTAATTGTTAATGACAAAACAGACTTGGTGAAGTTGGAGGGGTTCATTGAAGGCACTAAATATTCTAATCTTTCTCATTTTTGTCCCAAAAAGCTCTCCCCCCGTATCATTATCAAATTTACAACCATCACTGATTCAAATGATCTGATTAAAAAGCTGGTAATGAATAATGAAATTTTCGGGGATGGGGGTGTAAAAGTTCTTTTTAATATTCCCCTTAGACTTCGTTTTGGTCAACGTTTCCATTGGGTTTTGGAGATTCAGCCATCCCTTTTTGGATCTATTATGTCTTTGGATGGGGTTTTTCTTGACCTGGACTTATGCCAAATCGCTGAATTTGTTTCAGTCCGATTTTGTCGAAATTGTTTGGTGTATGGTCATACTGCTAAATTTTGTAAATCGGAGATTTCCCTGTGCTACAAATGTGGGAAAAATAAACACGATGACGAATGTGACTCTATAAACTGTTTTACGTGTCAAAATAAAAATGAAAATATGCAAATCAAATCTTGTCAACTACACTTTGCGGGAACTGCCAAATGCCCTTTTTACGAACGTGAAAAGTATAAAATGGGGGAGAGGGTGAACAGAGGATAGCCGGCGCCTCTTAAATGTTTTTTGCACAAATCAACCTGAACCACTCCCTAACTGCACAAAATGCACTACAAATTTTTATTGAAGACTCCCAGTTAGATATTGTTTCTATTCAGGATCCCTACCTGTCGGGCGGAGTTCCGATGTGTTGGCCAGCTAATTTTAGAGTTTTTTCTTCTACTTTTGGTGATACCCAGATTCTTATTAAAAATGTAAATATTATTGCAACTTTTTTTTTCTCCTCCCGCTCTTCCGTCTTTATAGAAATTAAATTCCAGGGTTTGTCTTTTATCCTTGGATCTGTATATTTCAGACCTCATGGTGATATTTTTGATCAGACGGGGGAGCTGGAGGGGATTGATTTTTCAAGAAATAACTTTTTAATTATGGGAGACTTTAATTGTAAAAATACCCTTTGGGGTTATTCACTTTGTGATTGGAGGGGCAATGCCCTGGCCTCTTTTATTTTGGGCAATGGTTTGACTGTTGTAAACGATGTGACTTATGGGCCCTCTTTTTTTTTCTAGTCTAGCATCTGGTAATCCTGACCTTACTTTGTTATCACCCTCTTTGGTCCCCTTTTTGCATAATTGGAGAATTTTAGATACTGAAACAAATAGTGATCATAAATATATTTCTTTTTCTTTTAATGACTTGAACTATAATTCAGATGATTTTTATTTTAAAACAAAATTCTCCATTGGAAAGTTCTTATTTGAATTTAAGCCCTTTATTAATGTTTTTATGGCGCAGCTTAATAACTCTAGTAATACCGATGATTTGAATGTTTTTTTTTATGACTTAATTAATAAAACAAAAGAGCTGGCTTATGCTTTTATTAAAAAGAAAAAGAAGGTAAATAAGAGGGTCTTTAACTGGTTTACATCAGATTTATTAATTGAAAGAAAGATGGTCACGGCAAAGTACAAAAGGGTCAAGGTGGCGAGAGCCAGGGGTTGCCCTCCTGATCATTTTAATCACTTACTAATTTCATATAAAAGAGCACGTGCTCATTATAAAAGGTCTATTAATATAGCAAAGACTTTGGCTTGGCGTAACCTTTGTTCCTCCGCTCACGACAGGTGGGGACCAATTTTTTCTACAGTTTTTAATAAAGGAGTTAAAAATAGAGAAATTCTTGTTTGTGGTAATGACCCTAACTTAAATTTTTTTGATAGAATAAATATTCTTCTTAATGACACTTTTTGCACAGAGGATTTGGGTTTTACCTGTCCCCAAAATATTACCTGTTACGATTTCTTTGAATTATCTTTATATGAACTGAAACCTATTTTTGCTAATTTAAGAGGGGGAAAGGCCCCGGGCTTGGACGGTATTGATTACTTAATTTGGAAGGGAGTCTTCGGACTCGATCCTTATTTTCTTTTGGCAATTTTTAATAAATGTTTACGTTTTGGATTTTTTCCTAGTGTATTGGGTGAGGGAAAAGTTTTTTTCCTACTCAAAGGTGGTAGGGATCCCTCGTCCAGCCAATCTTACCGTCCTATTTGTTTACTTGCTACTTTGGGTAAAATTTTTGAAAGGATTGTGGTAAATAGATTAAATTTTTGGTTGGGCGAGAGACGTTTTTTGCATTCTAATCAATTTGGTTTTAGAGAGGGGAGGAGCTGTGAACTTGCTGTCCACAGTCTCCTCACCTCTATTAGGGGTTTTCAGTGTTCTAATAATTTTACGGCCTTGATATCAGTTGATATCAAGGCCGCTTTTGACTTTCTGGACTGGGAGGTCCTGTTTGAAATTCTTTTTAGGTTCGGGTTCCCCGATTATATTGTCTCTTTTATATCTTTTTACTTATCACAACTTCATGTTACCTTTTTAGGAGGGGGGATTGAGATTAGAAAACAAATTTTTAGGGGAGCTCCTCAAGGTTCGGTTATTGCTCCAGTTCTTTGGATTATTTATATAAATTCCGTTTTAAATCTTAACTCCCCAAACATTTTTGTTCAGGCTTTCGCTGATGATATTGCTTTTGTTGGTGCGGCAAATACGAGGAGGGACCTGGAGGGTGTTGTTAATGACGTCCTGGTTAACTTACATATCCTTTTAACTAATTTAAAACTTACTACATCTGCCTCAAAATCTAGGGCAATTATTTTTCTAAAGAAAGGTTTTAAATTGAAAAAACTGCCTTCGGGAACTTTGTCTCGTCCCCCAATTTTTAAGTTAAATGGTTCTTCAATACCCGTCGTTTCTTCCTTTAAATACCTGGGAATTGTTATTGATGATAACTTAAATTTTATTCCTCATTTAACTGATGTTTTTAATAAGTGCTTTTCCTTTATTAATGGCTTTAATAAAGTTATTGGATTTAATTGGGGTACGGACAGGGCATTGTTAAAATTATGGTATCTGGTTGTTATTGAGAAAATAATTTGTTATGGTTCTGGAGTTTGGGGTTCCTGTTTGATTTCTACACATATAAAAAAATTATTTTCAATGCAAAGAGTTTTTCTTTTAAAGATCCTTGGTGCATATAGGACGACTCCCTCCAGTTCCCTCTGTGTGTTGTCTGGGATCCCCCCTCTCCATTTAACTATTAAATCCCTTTTTATTAAATTTGAGAAGCTTTGTCTGAGAATTGACTCCGATGGCTCCCTTCCCTTGCCAAATGTTAAATATATGGACTCCGTCCAATTGTTAAATGACCTTCCTTTGCAGAATAGGTTTTTTGATTTGGAGAATCATGACTGTGCCCTGGGACCTCCGGTCGGCTCTAAAATTTTTGATATTTATACGGATGGATCGAAAATTGATAATAAGGTGGGCTTTTCTGTATGTATTTTCTTAAATAATGACGTTCATCAGATTTTTGCTTTTAAGTTGAGCCCTTTCAATTCAGTCTTTCAGGCTGAACTGGCGGCAATTGATTTTGCCGTCAGTTGGGCCAGCCAACATAATTATTTTGTTAATATTTTTACCGATAGCCTTTCTTCCATATCTGCCTTAACCAGTTTAAAAAGAACTACAAAGTTTATCTCTGAGGCTAGAATTCGTTTAACTAAATATAATAAATTTTTCAATTTAAAGTGGGTAAAGGCCCATGTGGGTATTTTTGGTAACGAATTTGCTGATGTTTGGGCAAAGATCGCCTCCTCCGTGGGAATTCCAATGGTTGTCCCTTTTCCTATGTCTCGATTAAAACTTGTAATCAAGAATGATCTGTTAGATAACTGGAAGGAATTTTGGAATGATTCACCCACGGGGAGGTCGATCTTTGCCTATATTAATGAACCATCTCTTGATTTTCTTTTAAAGAATAAATTTTTAGTTTATTTTATAACAGGTCATGGCCCATTTTTAAGTTATCTTTTCAGATTTAAAATTGTTTCTTCTCCGTATTGTCCATGTACCGGGTTTGATACTGGGGATCCAGAACACTATCTTTTTACTTGTCCTTTTACAAAGGATTTTCATATTGCAGAGCCGGCGGTTGGTTACAGGGTAGAGTGGTTTAAATCAGTCTTAAAAAATGTTTCTTCAGTTAAAAGGATTGAAGGTTCTATTAGGATTGCTATAAGGATTAAAGATGATTTTGGGCTAATTTCTTAATTTTCTTTTGTATTTTCATAGTATTAAGTGTTTAATATTTTTGCTGACTTCTGGTTTTTTTTTTTAATTTTGGTTATTTTATTTTCATAGTATTAAGTGTTTAATTAATATTTTTGCTGACTTCTGGGGTTTTTTAAATTTTGGTTATTTTATTTTTTTTTATTTTTTTTAGTAGTTGTCTGGGGAGTGGTTCGGTTTTAGGTGCTTTTCTTTTTGTTTTGTTGGGATTTGTCCCGGGTTTTATTTTTATTTTTTAGAAAGAAGTTGCTTGTTTTAATTAGTATTTAATTTATACTTCTTGTCAATCGATTGTGCTTTAATTGTGATTTTGTAAATCATTTTTAGTTTTGTATGATGAACTATATTTTTAATTTTGTTGCAAACTAGTTTTGAGCTGTTTTCTTTATTTGTGTACTACAACCTACAATTTGTGTTATTGTTTTGCATTGTTATTTTAAACTTTGTTGAGGTAGGAATTGTTGTTCTAGGGTGGGAATAGCTTGCCCGTCTCAGAGTAATATTGTAGTTAAACATTGGTTTTCTTTTTTATAGAGACCCCCGCTCCGGGGGGAAACATACTTTTTTTTTTATTAAAATTTGGTTTGCACCTCCTTATTGGATGGTGCGTTTAGTATTTGATATCTTATGTTAATTTGCACTTATTTTGCCTTGCCTAAAATATTTTAGGATCGGCGTTATTTCTCCCCGGAGTGGGCGCTTTTGACTGATTATTTTGTCTTTCTTTTGATTGCGTAATGAAAAACTTATAAGATGCAATTTAGTTAAATTAGTAGCTTAATGTTTATTTTTATTTAAATTCTTTTAATGTTGTGATATGGACTGATTGATAGTCTACTTATTATTATTTGTGTAATTTATGTTTTCTCCGGTGTCCAGCATGTTAAACTGTTCACCGGATGACCTGTATCTTTAGCGATTGTTGACTTTTATTTTCAATAAAGTGGGAGCTCTTTCTTGGTTTGGCGGGTGGTGTTGTGCGGCCGTTCTTGGCTTGTGTGGTGGCTCGTCTGGCTTGTCCTGGTGGCGGTCGGGGCTCTTTGGATATTTTATTTATTAGATTTGTCTTATATTTACACTTTTTTTAATTCTAGTTTGCTCGGACTTCCCTGGCCTTTCCTCTGGGGGACTGGCTGCGTGGCGGGTCTGCTGTGCCTGGTGTCTTGGGCTGCGCGGGCGCCCTTGGGGGTTTCTTCTTGGGCTCTCCCGTTGCGGCGGGTTTGGGTTCCTGGTGCCTTTTCGTGTTGGGGGCACTCTCTCCCGGGCGGGGCATTAATGGCCATATAGTCTTTGTTACTTGGTCGCCTCGTCCTGGGTCTTTCAATCGCCAATCCCCATTCGTTGGGGGGGTCTTCGGGCTCTCCTGCTCCCGTGGGTTTGGTTTGCCTGTTCACCCTCTTTCTGTTGGGGCATCTTTCCCAGGCGGGGCAAGCCAACAACTGAAGGTTGAAATATTTACCAGTTGGCCCGTCTTGGGTGAGGAATCGCCAATCCCCACTGGATTCCTTCAAAAAAGATATGGGGAACCTAAGGGACACAGTCGAAAGTCATGTAGCCCAACCAATCCCTTCTTATGCAGAGATGGCTGCTACTGCTTCGGATCGCTCCGAAGTAAGCATTTTTGTGGATTTACCAAAAGAGGGTGAGGGACCTTTGAATTTTTCCTCCTTTAAAGAAACCTTGGGAGTATTAATTGCGAAGGATAACATAAGATGTAATGGTTACATTTATGTTATCCTTCCTAATTTAGAGGATGCCAACAAAATCAAGGAAATCCTAGGCAACTCTCCCTCATTCTCAAACCTTAAATCCTCCATAGCGTCCAAAGAGAACCCAAAGTTTATAATAAAATTCACGGATTATAGCGAAGAATCTGCTTTATTAGAGCAATTAAAACTAAAAAACACAATCTTTAAGGATGTTACTGTGACCACTGTATTCAAAATTAAAGTAACTAATAAGTTCCACTGGATTATTGAGGTCCCGCCCGCTATTTTCAGAACAGTAGACAGATTGGGAGCGTTGTACTTAGGTGCGTCTAGGCATAGGGTATCTGAATTTATTTCCATACGTCATTGTAAAAAGTGTGGACAATATGGACATACAACTTCCAAATGTTCTTATGCTAACGCTCTGTGTATGAAATGCGGGGCGGAGCCCCATACGGGAACTTGTTCCCCAAAATGTATCATTTGTACTGGTAAAAATGCCACTAATGATGGTCTGAATGAGATATACTCCACGAGTCACAAAACAGGTACTGACCAGTGTCCGGAGCATCGCAGGCAGACCAGATTAGCGAAAGGCCGTGTAAACCATGGGCCTTAAATTTGTCCAAATAAACTTAAACCATTCTCTAACTGCACATAACTGTCTTCTAATTTATATAAGTCAAAATAAACCAGATTTAGTATGCATCCAAGATCCCTATGTAATCAATGGCTTACCTATTAACTTCCCTAAGGGATATAAGACCTTCTCCTCTCGTTCTGGGGGGTCCCAGATTGTTATTATAAATAATTTAATTTCTGCTAACTTTCTTTGCAATACAAATTCATCAGTGTTCGTTGAAATCTATTTACAAACTGAAAAAATTATCTTATCATCAGTTTACTTTCGCCCTCACGATGATATTAATAACCAAATCAATGAATTTGAAAAAATCAATTTCAATTCTCATAATTATATCATCCTAGGGGATTTTAACTGTCAATCCACCGACTGGGGTTATGCCCAACAGAATGAGAGGGGTGAGGAACTTAAATTTTTCCTCCTGGCCAATAACTTAAATCTTCTTAATATTATAGGAATGGGTCCTTCTTTTGTTTCCACCAGGGGGGCAGGTAATCCTGACCTAAGCATCTGTACTAGTGCTCTCTTCCCATTTATAAATGATTGGAAAATTTCAAACTATGATTCATTAAGTGACCATAAGTATATTACCTTAACTTATAATAGAAATAATAATATTTCAACTGATTTCTACTTTAAAACAAAATACCCAATTCACAAATTTATATATAATATTAAGAACATCCTAAATAGCCTGGAAAGTGATCTAGATAATGTTAACAATAGGGAGGACTTGAAATTTCTTTATAATAACTTATTAACAAATGTTAAAAACTGTGCTTTCAAAAATATCAAGAAAAAGCCCAAAATAAAAATTAGTAAACTCTCCTGGTGGAACGGGAACCTTGGTACTTTAAGAAATAAAACTGCTGCTCTCTATAAAAGACTCAAAAATGCTAAAGACAAGGGAGATAACGTTGATTATATTAACAACCTTTCTATTGCCTACAAGAGGAGTAGAGCTGGCTATAAACGCGCAGTCAATAACGCAAAAAAAGAGGCTTGGCAGAGTGTATGCTCAGCAACCTCCGATAAATATGGTAAGGTATTTAAGACAGTCTTTGGTAGACTGGCCAGGGATAATGATATTTTAGTGGAATTTGAGGACCCGAATATGGACTACAAAACAAAAATTTCCAAGCTTCTTGATTGTGTTTTCACTACAGTAAATGATACTAATTTTAACTGCCCAAATTTTTTTAAACATTTCTGATTCATATAGTATTACTCTCCCGGAGTTGGTAACAGTCTTTAATTCTCTTAAGCCTGGCAAGGCCCCAGGAATGGACAAAATTGACTATAGTATTTGGAAAACTTGTTTTGAACTTAATAGAGAGCTTTTTGTTAAACTTTTTAATAAGTCCATTCTCTGGGGATTCTTCCCTAGATGCCTTAATGAGGGGAGGGTTTTCTTTCTCCTTAAACCGGGAAAGGATCCCTCCTCTTGTAACTCTTATAGACCTATCTGCCTTTTACCAACTCTGGGAAAAATTCTGGAGAGAATTGCAGTAAATAGAATTAACCTTTGGCTTTTCAATAATAATATTCTACATTTTAATCAATATGGTTTTAGAGAGGGCCGCAATTGTGAAATGGCGGTTCACCACCTAAAATCCTTTATTGAAAACAGTCGTTTAAATTTTAATTTTACCGCCCTAGTCTCAGTGGACATCAAAGCTGCTTTTGATAATATGGACTGGGCCGTGTTGTTTCAAATTCTTGAAAAAATTAAGTTCCCTATTTATCTAAGATCCTTCATTTCAAATTATCTATCAAAGCGTAAGATCTCTTTTGATGAAGGTGGGATAATTATTACAAAAGAAATTTTGAAAGGAGCACCCCAGGGATCGGTGATTGCACCGATCCTATGGAATATTTATTTTAATTCTCTTCTTAACATCAACGGCCCAGGTCATCTTATCCAGGCTTTCGCAGACGACTTGGTTTTGGTGGGTTCGGGCATGACCCGGAGGGAGCTTGAGACTAATATTAATCCAATTTTAGATGAGATTCATTTGGAACTGAACGTTTTGAAATTGGGCATCTCGGTGGAGAAGTCTAAAGCATTGGTTATAATGAAAAAAGGTTTCAAAATCAAAAAAATGCCCAATGGTCTTCTATCGAGGTGCCCCTCTTTTAAAATTTTTGGTAACACCATTAGTGTAGTGAGGAGCCTCAGGTACCTAGGCATTACCATTGACGATGGCCTGACTTTTACACAACACATCAATAATCTTTCTTCAAAATGCCTTATCTTTTCAACATCCTTCAATAGAATAATGGGTACCAACTGGGGTGTAAATAAGTCCTTTTTAAAAATCTGGTATAATACCGTAATCGATAAAATGATTTGTTATGGTGCAGGTATCTGGGGCTCTGATCTAAAAGGTTTCCAAACAAATAAACTACTTTCTATACAAAGGTGCTTTCTCTTAAAGATTCTTTCAGCCTACAGAACTACGGCCACAAGCTCCCTCTGTGTCTTGTCGGGAATCCCCCCAATAGACCTTACAATTTCTTCTTTATGCAAAAAGTTTAAATTTTGGTACCTTAGAGAGGACGTAGGAATGATCCACCTTTCTCGTCCCATTCATTTTGAACATTCTGTTTTTTCCTCAACCCCCTTCAATGAAAGAGTATTGAATATCCATTCTATTGAGTCCCTGGCCAGTCCTCCTAAATGCTTTACCATCTATACTGATGGATCAAAAATAGAAAATAATGTTGGTTTTGCAGTGGTCATATATAAAAATAACTTTAACTTCCATAAGCCTTTTAAAGTTTTTTGTTTCAAGTTAAGTCATTTTAACTCTGTTTTCCAGGCCGAACTGGCCGCGATTAATTTTGCGGTTGGTTGGGCTGGGGAAAATGGACATTTTGTTAATATTTTTACAGATAGCTTATCATCAATACAGGCTCTGGAGGGAACCGGCGGGAGATCATCGTTTCTTTACAATGTTAAAAAGAACCTTATTCAATACAGTAGTTTTTTTACACTAAATTGGGTTAAAGCGCACAATAACAATTGGGGCAATGAAATAGCAGACCGATATGCAAAAATAGGGGCAGTTATGGGGAAACCCATGACTGTACCAATTCCCTATTCCCGATTAAAAATAGAGTTAAGAAATACTACTTTACAGGAGTGGTCGTCAAAATGGAGCTCTGATGTGACGGGCTCCAATCTCCGAAAATATATTTAAAAAAAATCCCAAATAAAAGCTTTATCGTCACAAACAAGTACATGGTACAGTTTTTAACTGGACATGGACCATTCCCTGCATATCTAAATAGATTTAACTTAAGAGGATCTCCCGTCTGTCCCTGCTCCGGAGCCACAGACAATTTTATAGGTAATTCAGATCATTACGTTTTTGACTGCGCGTTTACGAAAGATTCATATATGTAAACCTACAGATGAAAATAGGGAATCTTGGTGTGTATCTGTTTTAAAAAATAAATTATCTATTTCAAAAATCTCCCAATGTATTAAAATAGCAAATAATATAGTAAACCAGGTTGCATAACAAATGATGTTGGTTCTAAGTGTACTTGTGGTATAAGTAATTGTTTTATGTGTATTTGTTTTTTCACCACTTAACTGAACTATTATATATAAAATATATTTACGAGTTGTAAATAGTTAACTATATTCACCCTTAATTAGAAGAATATCAATCATGGCTTATTTTATAATGTTGTGTGCAGTTATTTGTTTTTGTTGTGTTCATTATGTTCGAATGCATCGTCTTTGTTGTATTGCTTCGGTATGGGACGTCCTTGGCACTTCCCGATCGTTCTAAATGTTTAAATTATTTTTTGACTAGTATGGGCTCCTAATCATAAATATTATGTTTTAATTACTTTTGGGGTATCCACTTTTGTAGGGATTTTGTTTAGGCAACTGTTTTAAATTTTGGACTCTCTAACGGCCAACAATGTTGACTTTTTTTTGAGAGGTTAGGCTTTAACTTTTAATGGTGGCTTCATTACACACGGAGTCATCTCCGAGTGTAACAGATTTAGCCTCCCCTTTTCTTAATGCACAGGTTACCTGGATTTCTGCCTTACCCCCTTAAAGTTGCAATAAAATTCTAAAACTTTTTCTCTTTTTGGGAATTTTGCTCCTCCACATACAATAGCCTTACATCCATAAAATTATCCTATAAATCTCTCTTTAGATCGGATTGCGGGGATGTCCCATACACTTTTTAAAGAAAGATGTTAATGTTAATCTAATAAGATCTCTGCTCGTGTTGCTAAGACTAACTTACTTAAGTTTAGATTACAGGCAATTTGATTAATTTTATGCATTTTCTTTTTTATATACTGCTCGAGTCACGTCCCAATCCTTCCTCCTCCCCTCAGGCCAATAAAATTTTAATCAATTAAAGCATTTGAGTACGGACTTATATTTCTAAGTCCATAGAAACATCTGATTACGGACTTTAAAAAAATAAAAAAGAGAAAAAAAAAAGAAAAAAAAATATTTTTTCCTCTTAACCAGATTATAATTCTGATTCTCTACATCTGATTATGGACTTATGGAAAAAAAAAGAAAATACCCGAGGATGGAAATATATTTCCATCCTCGGGTAAAATACGAACAACGTATTAAAAATAATCTTAGGGTTAGTGGGGGGGAGGAAGAGAAAATTGAAGGAAAAATAATAATAACAATAAATGAATAGGAAAGTTAATATAGCTTTACATTCATATCACAAATAATAGTATAAATAACTTAACTTACTTAACTAAACTTATATCTATCTTGCATCTAAAAGCTGAAATAAATAAATCTCTTTAGGGTTAGTGACTCGAGCGTTTCATGTTTTCATCTGTAAGTACCTGTAAAAAAACCCATTGTTTTATTAGAAGATGTATTGTAAAAACTGTTCAATCATGTTTGTATCTAAATAAATGGTTGGTGGGGTGCTTGGCTTACCTTGGGGAGTGTGGTGATGCGTTGGTTTATGCGGACGAGCTCTGGCTGAAATTTAAAGCATCTTATTAACAATATACATTTCTATTTGGTCACCCCTAATCCCGGGGATCCCCTCATTTTAATAATTTCTATCAGTCCCCCCACGCTTCGGAGTCACACCCTAGTGGGCCTTTAATTTTACGAGGGGGGCAATCACCCCTCTCTCAATCGTCCTCATTTCCCCGGGCTTAGGACCGGCATGGGGACGAGCATCACGGCTCCGACCCATGGCTGAGTTAAATTCACTCTCTATTAACAAATTCAACTCATTAGTTAGAGTAGTTTTAACCTCGGATCTTTCCCCGGTGCTTTCCTCCTGGGGAGAGTGGTGGCGGGCGGGTCCGTGGTGTCTGTGGTGGACTGGACCCGCATGTGTCCTTGGGGGGGTCTTCGGGCTCTCCCGCTCCCATGGGGTTGGTTTGCCTGTTCGCCCTCTTTCTGTTGGGGCTTCTTTCCCAGGCGGGGCATTCAGCAACTTATGGTTGAAAAATTTACCAGTTGGCTCCGTCTTGGGTTTGGAATCGCCAATCCCCAGCACGGGAAAAAGGTTCAAAAGGGGGAAACCCCTTCCTGCGGGAAAAGGGGAAAAAACACGAGATTCCTTCAATGTTGGGACGCGTGTGGCCCAGGACAAAAAAAGGGATTTCATACCTGCTATTGCTCTGCCTCGTGCGGTAAACGCCGCCAGTCCCTTTTAAGAAGAAACGCCGGACTAGGAATGATCCGAGCGTCTATTTAGTAGGCTAGAGCCTCGTCCGTTATTAGAATAAACCAGACAAACACTACACGAAAAACCCTGAGCGGCCATGCACCACACCCACGAAATCAAGAAAGAGCTCTTAATCTGTCCAACCTCGCCGTGTCCCGGCCTGGTTGGGTTCGCTGCGTTGGTCAAATTGAACCAAAACTTTCCCCCCCGGGAAACCCCAAAAACCCCGGGGTGTCATTTTAGGAAAAACAGGGCCCGGGGCGCGGCTGGCATCGGGTTTTTGGTTAGAACTAGGGCGGTATTTGATCCCCCTTCGATTCTCTAACTTTTGTTTTTGATTTAAAGGAAACATTTTGGCAAATGCTTTCGCAGTAGTTTGTCTTGCGACGGGGCCAAGAAATTTTTGCCTCTAGCGTCGCCCAAAACGAATGCCCCCCCCCCGTTCCTCTTATCATTACCTCG
>JAFNEN010001313.1:0-17500 GCA_019343175.1 Oedothorax gibbosus
TGATTTAAAAATAATATAATTACATAAATTTTGAGTGGAATTTTTACCAATTATTTAGATTCCGATAGCTTTTGCTGTAAAGAAAACCTTTTAAAGGAAAATTAAAATAGCTTGTAATTCCGTATTATAAAAGATATTCCAACAAAAGGTGCTTCCCTTTTTCGATTCTGGCAACTCTGCTTTGACCTATCATTAGAAAAATATTTAAGGAGAAAGTCAGTACTAGGGTTTTATTTCTTGGGACAAAGTTACGGTCCGGATTTAAAGATTTGCCGCTTGTAGGCTATACGATTGATTTGCCGCCCCTGTCACAATATTCTCCCCCTTCGGGGAAAGGTAGCTGGTAAGCTGCAAAATAGGGTGGTATGTGTTGTTTAAAAAGATACACATATTAGAATCATCTATGTACCTTTACACGCTAAATCGAAAGCGAAATAGGCGATTTTTTTTTTAAACTGTTCGACTATTTTTCTTTCAACTTCGAAATCCGGGAGGAATGGGTGCACTTGCCCTCGCAGCGACCATGTTTGCTACGAAATATTAGTATTATATATACATTTACGGTTTACGCATTAATGTTAAATATTTGTTTTCTTTCTTAAAAATATTCGTATATCATATTTTTTTGCCGAATTGCTGTTTTAATTGGTCGTGAAATTTACCGCCCCAAAAAATTCGCCGCTCTAGGCTACAGCCTATTTAGAAATCCAGCCCTGACTTCATTATAAACCAGAATGTTCAAGATTACCAAAATTATTGATACCGAAGCAGCTGATTTATTAATTGTATTAAAAAATGACCAAGTGAGGTTCAAGCAGATTTTGAAGGTATTGCAAAACTTTTAGGCCGCTAATTTATAGGTCATTTTGGTAGGTCATTCGATGGTACTTAAAATATCATTTTACTATAAGGTTTTCTATATACACCCTAAAGATGTATTTAGAGTCTACTTTGGTTAGGTACTCCATTAGCCAATTAAATAAAAAATCCTCAAAGTTTTTTTTTGGGGGGGGGGGGGAGTAATAATTTTCTAGGGGGGGTGCGTCGTTAGCTCTGGGGGGGATCGGCACCTCTGGAAGGATCTGTACTAGGTTTATTCCTTGTGATAAAGTTACCCCATTCGACGGGGGTTAAATATATTAAAATAATTATTTTAATATAAGGTTTCTTGTATACACCGTAAAGATAAGATGTGGTGCAGATCCCTTAGGTTAGTTACTTCATATGAACATAAAATTCCGATTTTTTTTGGGGGGGGGGGAAGGTGGTTAATAATTTTGTATGGTATCGAGGGCTGGCTTTGGGGGGGGGGGGATCGAAGTCGAAGTTTGAGGGGGGGGGGTGCGTCGTTAGCTCTGGGGGGGATCGGCACCCCTGAGTCACATCAAGGTCAAACAACGCCCCTCAAGCATCGAATACAACGCGAAATTCAATCCACGCTTTTGCTAAACCGAAGTAATAACTACAAAATCAAACGTAGGGGGGGAGGGGGCTTGATATGGTATCTATGACGTCACTAGTAACTATAAACAAACTTTAAAACACCCTTTTGGAATCTACTTTAAGCAAATTTGAACTATCCGCTTCTGTAAAACCTCCTTCCATTATCAATATAATTCTTATTTCAATAGTAAATTAGATTAAATCCAGTTTAATTACAAATAAAAAAAACATCACACTTGTTTGTTTATATATAATAGTGACGTCAGCCAAATCGACGTGTTTGTGATCACGTGACGTACCAATGAAAAAAAAGCCATTTTAAAATGATTTTTATTAATTATTTAAAGATTTATTTTGCAAAAAAATATATGTGTTTGTTATTTTGGGGTTCAAACTATAATTAATTTAATATTGGAAGGTATTTTAGCGATACAGTCAAGTAAATACCATGATAAGTAAGATGCATATTCAAAAATACCATGATTGATGTATGGTATAAGCTTGCCTGGAACGAAGCAGCTATAAAAATCCAACTTTACGTGCTTTACCATATTTCTTGTAGTCACATCAAGGTCAAACAACGCCCCTCAAGCATCTAGTGCAACGCGAACTTCAGTCCACGCCTGCTAAACCGAAGTAATATCTACAAAACCAAACATCGAATTGACAAAACCTTCAGATCATCAAATTCGGTTGATTGATATTGAAGTATTTCGCAATACATAGCACTTGTTAGATGTCAGTGGTTTTCTTAGAGAGCGTTATAGAAATCACGTTAGATGTTGATGCTGCCCCTTGGGTTTTTCCCTGGATTTTCCTGGATTTGATTCATTGTAGAACGCTCTCAATAAAAAAAAAATGCAGTTTATGACTTCAAAAAATTTATTTGTCTAAACATTAATATAATTTCGAGACAACATAAAAACAAATAAATATAGTTGTTTCCGAAGCTCCAAGTAAGCGCGCTCTTAACAAAACGCGACTCGTTTCCTTGTAAGTATAGCTTCGAACCATTGATCGCATTTATATCAGACGTTCTACCAAAAGGGACTTCGGATTAACACGGTACGGATAAGCAAGCGTGGACTGTATAATTAGTACATAAGTTTAAGTTGTTAATCATATTTACCTTATTACATTTGCTGATATCAGATGTCCGTATAATTTCTTCTAACTTCGCCAGGATGTTTAAGGTACTATTGAACTCCTTGGTAAAAAAACAAACGTAAATGAGAGGATAATAAAGGTATTTGTAAATGTATATATAACATTAGCCGAAAAGAAATTATATGAACTATATTAAAATTTATGTATTAATTTACGTTTAATTATTCATAATTAGTTTAATTTAATTAATATATTGAAACTATTAATGATTAATAATAAATGTCTAAGTGTCTCTACTTCGGTTCCAAACTATTAGAAAAGTAAAATGATGGGTAAAGTAAATATTTAGTGGAAAAATATATAAAAATGCGTCTGAGAGGGATTCTAATAATTTTATTTGTAATAAATGAGTGAAGGGGCTGGGGAGCCCAGTCGGTTAGGCATTCGCCTAGTATGCGGAAGGTCCCAGGTTCGGGTCCGGGCATCGCCAAAATAACTGCCGACCTATAAACGGCACGTGCAGCCAAAAATGTCCGACGAACAATACCTTGTGTTTAGGGAGTACATGTTAAATATCCTTCAAAGCCTTAACGCTGCGTACGATGTCGCCCTTAACGGTTGCGTTGGGTGCCTACTCAGATGTCGGTCGTCACTTGACTGTGGTTCTAAAAATACGACGCCGTCGCCAATAGCCTTTGTGTAGCTCTAGTGCGACGATAATTTAAACTAAACTAAATTCGAGTGATAAGCGAATTCGAAATTTCTTAATTACGCTATACTAATTTTTAAGTGTTGTTATACTCATTGTCTTTATTGATCTATTACTGAATTTACACATTGTATGTTAAATATGATAGGGTCTTGAAAAGACTTACTTTTAGAAAATATTATAAATGTGTTTTTTATTATTGGTTGATGTTAATTTTTTAATAATCAAATAAAAGCCTAATTCCAATTTTAAATGCTGAGAAAACTTGATATCATTTTGAAAGTTTAACTGAAAATATAACATAACAATATTTTTTTTTCAAAACCATTCAGTAGTAGTGTATCGTTTAAATGCATTTTTTAATTAAATATGGAAATTTCGTAACAGAATCATGAAACCCTTTAAAAAAACAATAGTTGCATTACATTATTAAACCCTTCATGAAAATTATTTTTTAATATTATTTTAAAATTAAATTTAAAAACAAATTCGACATTTATGAACTACCTCAGGGCTTCCTTGAAATGGTGGTCCTTTGATCGTAAACCAGTCACTTGCGTTCAAAATGAGCACGAAATATTTTCCCGCTTAGATATTCTTCAATATCCGTGGCCGAAGTAAACAAAGCGGGGAAAACGTTTCCTTGAATGGAATCTGGAACGAAATCCCGGACAGCGCAGAACTAGATGCGCAGCAAACATTAATCGATGAGCATTCGAATCGAATATTTTTCACGCAATGGGGTCTTTTACGTCTGTTGATACTGGAAACAATGTTGTTGCAAACCAGAGGAATGAAAATAGGGACTTGATATATATAAAAAAAAGTTGTGTCGTAGAGGGTGAGTAGAAGCGCTTTTCGCTGACATGCCACAGGTCCGTATTCAATTTTCGCATTACTCATCCTTTCCTTTCTTCAGTAAGTCATTAAAATAAAGAACAAACTAGGTTGCGAACTAAACGACAGGGGTCAACCAACTTACCAGATATTCTGCAGTGTATACAAGTAGTGGTATTTTGAGAGTTCTGGAACAAGGGATTCGGGTATTGAGGATGCTCTTCCGATCCTCACGGTTGTTGAGGGAACGGTTGTTATTACCGGTTGTTGTCGGTCTGTCTTCGTGTTAGTGTGCTTATGGATGCAACACAAAAAATAAGCGTAAAATACACGCATAGCGGACTGGTGCACGTTAAATCTATACACTTAAAAACTAACACGGAGTACAAGTGAACTATAAAATTTCATTGAATGCGCCACATAAAATCCTCACAACATAAAATCAACTTTCTTTGAAAAACCGTTTGGTAAATAGTTTTCTTAGAAGAACTCTAGAATCACACACCTAAATGAAAAAAAAAATCCTTCCTTTGGTCAACGCGGGATGTTATTGCTCGAACCAGGACCATCGGCCCTATATTGTTACACGCATGACTCAACCTGATGGGTTTATGGGGTTGAGGGGGGGGGGGGTTGTTACGCAACGCATTGCATCCGAGGTGGTTTTTGTACTTTTGCGTATATTATGAGTTACTGAATCGAAAAAAATTTAGCTTAAATAAGGTACAGGGGCTAAACGCCAAAAAACTTTCTTATAAGCTTACTTTTTTAAACTGAACTTTATCATTTAATAATATACGCATGGTCTAAACATAACTACGTGAAAAAAATCATACTCTGATAACTAGTAAGCTTATTTTTAAATGAATCCAAAATTGAATTTTATCGTTAAATAATATACATGGTCGCATCACTACGTCAAAAAAATTTCATTCTCTAATACCTTATAAACTTATTTTTTACTGAATCCAAAATTGATGTTCAACATAAAATAATTCAGACTTTAAATGTCACTGCGTCAATATTACTATCATATTCTAACAACTTGTAAATTTGTAATACTTCATGGAAATCGTCATAAAAATTGTTAGAGTCATAAAATTAAATATTTTCAACAGTATTAGATATTTCATTTATTTTCATTGAAGGTAAGTCCCATACGCATACTGGAATTCCATACACTGACCCAGTTCACAAAACAAATAGGCGACTAACTCCTAAACCCCTAAGCGCTTCCGTTGCGGCATTTGCAAAAATGGCCTTCAATAGTAAATATAATTTGGAGCAACACTTACCACTACCATAACATGTAAGTAATTTGTAATATGTACTGTTTTCAGCAAAATTAATATAATTTTCAGCACATAACTTAATATAACTGAAAATATAACTTTCAGTGTGTATTTTTAGCCTACTTTTCTTTTTTTAATTCGAAAGAATTAAAAAAATGAAAAAGTAATTATTGACATGCGGTCGATGTCCGTCTGTCTGTCTGTCCGTACCCCCTTCCAAAATCGGTTCTATCCATCGGATCTTAAATTTCTTTTTTTGTTAGAAAGCTATGACCTCAGATACCCAACTTTCATACTTTTTGTCCGTCTGTCTGTACGTCCGGACGGACATAAATCTACTATCTGTCGGCGAATTTCCCATTGAATTAGCATTGAAATTCAATTTTGAGTCATTTAAATCGCTGTAGGTATTGAAATGCGGTTGATGTCCATCTGTCTGTCTGTTCGTATGTCTGCCTGTCTTTCCGTCTGTCTGTCTGTCTGTCCGTCCGCCTGTCTGTATGTCTGTCTGTCTGTCTGTCTGTCCGTACCCCCCTTCCAAAATCGGTTCTATCCATCGGATCTTAAAAAAAAAAAAAAATTGTTAGAAAGCTATGACCTCAGATACCCAACTTTCATACTTTTTGTCCGTCTGTCTGTACGTCCGGACGGACATAAATCTACTATCTGTCGGCGAATTTCCCATTGAATTAATATTGAAATTCAATTTTGAGTCATTTAAATCTCTGAAGGTATTGAAATGCGGTTGATGTCCATCTGTCCGTCTGTCCGTATCCCTCTTCCAAAATCGGTTCTATCCCTCGATCTTAAAAATTCTTTTTTTGTTAGAAAGCTATGACCTCAGAGACCCTACGTCCGGATGGACATAAATCTACTATCTTTCGGCGAATTTCCCATTGAATTAGCATTGAAATTCAATTTTGAGTCATTTAAATCACTGTTTCCAAATCAACAATGGCATGAGAAACTTTATTATTTAACATATTTGAAGCAAAATAATATTTTCATGAATCAGTTTGGAATGACGTCATAAAATGTAGCACAATTTGATTCTTTGATTATTCATTATTTATCTACCAAACAAGCGGCAAGGCATACTTTTTCATGCAATTATGCTTAGTTTTAATTTACATTTCTTATTTTTTAATGCAGTTCGGAGTAGTTTCATTACTTTTGTTATTAATAAATATTAATTATTCTTCGAACTACAAATAAATCACGAGCAGATGATAAATAATATTTAATTAATTTGCGAAAGAATATTAAGGAAAATAGTTGATTTTGGCTTTTAGAAGTTTAAATTATAGCTGGGTGCTGTGTTCGATTTTTTTTCTTCTAATGTGTATAAATCTAGTGTAGAAACGGCTGTTGATGATATTTACTTTAGGAACCTAGTTTTTTTTCCCGATTAGAACTTCAGTAAGTATTTAAGTAACATGAAAGTAGGCTATTTTAGTTCTTTATGAACTTCTTGTTATATATGTTTTTTTCCTTTTACATTTTTGCAAGTTTTATTTTGGTAGTTAATGTGGTACTGCTCCATGACGTGTAATCGAAAATTTCGATTCTCTCTTGACTCTTTAACACTTGCTAAAATTCTTCAAAACATTCTTAACATGCCAATATTCTTCATAAATCTTTCACTTGTTAATACCACAATGCATTAATAAAAATTGGTGGTTTGGAAATTGTTTAAGGTGATAAATAGGTTTGCTAATCAATTGAAAAAAAATGGTGGGCAAATTTAAATTTTATACTCCTGCTTTAATAAATCGGTCTAAAATTGCAAACCTCCATGCGGTTTAAACAATTGAAGAGTACTGGGGAAGAACCCCTTCATCGAATGGGAATTTGTTTGCATCAGGTCTGCTTCTCGACGATAGCGAGTCATCGCCTAAACTGGTGTGAAGAAACCAGTTTTGCCTAGGTTCTTAACACGTCGCGCACGGATTTACTGTCTCTATGATCAAGATTCACACCAAACACTAGTCTGACGCTTCAACCGCGGTAGAAGAACCAAGGGAGAAACCGGTTTCCAAGCCGGTCTACTCACCAAGCATACCTTAATACGGACATATTCCGATGAACTGTTTTTTCCTCATCAATTTTAACACTCCGAAATGATGTCGTGATGTTGGATCAGCATAGTATGGCATATTTTACATAATGCTAAACTAAAGCTAAAGTATTTCTTATTAGAAAGGCATACTTTATGTGTAAAATTATTGAAGTTTACCCCACCAGTAAGATTCTCTGAAAAAAGTCAACCCATTTCAAATATTCTACAGTTAGTTATTGAAAGCATATGAAAAGTTTGATATTAGTCAAGCATTACCCTTCAGCTTCAAATCTTAAAATAATTTTAAACATATAAATTTGGCAATTCGCGTTTCATCAACTTCTTCATTATATTGAAGAAAACGAGTATAACACTTTCTGAAGAGCCCGAAATAGAACTACAACTGGTTATTAATTTCGCGTTCGCAATTTTTAAGAAATCTAATAATTGAACCATAATATATTATGCCAAGAAGTGCCAAAGGGTAAAATAAAATAGTTCTAGTAACATTTATCAATACGTTGTATTTGTTATATATGTTTTTTAATGCTAGATAATAAAGAGCTTAGTGGAAGAAAGTGCTAAGTGACATTTTCGAAAAAAAAAAATGAATTTTCTGTGTGACGAACATGTTATTCCCTCCTTTATAAAGATAACAAGAAGATTCCTCCTTTTCATAAACTTTAAATTAAGGATGGTTTTTTTATCTTTTGAAAGTGCAGTTTTTAATGTATCTAAGTGCAAACGAAACACTTTAAAGCTCGGTTTCTCGTTTCTAACCTTTTTTCAATTAGCACGTTCTTCCACTGAGCTCTTCAATTTATTTCCGATTATTTATGGTACACACATTTGACCGCTACAGAAATAACAGTGTATCCGTGTAGAAATAAAGCATTATTTTATATAATTTTTTTGTCTATCAAATAATTATGTGATTGTTAATTAAATAAAATGTTGAAAAGCAGTTTGGAATGCATCTTTATTTATATCATGGGATTATTATTATTGTCTTATTTTCCTTATAATTTATGTGTTAGCCGAGCCTTTTCTTTTTGGCTTTAATTCCGCACTCTTCGTTGTCAAGCTTCTTCTTTATTAAAGCAGACAAAAGAGTCTGTAAGAAAAAAAAAGAGATTCATCAATAAAATAATACACTTTATAGCCGGTATATATTTTGTCTATCTAGTATGCGAGCCTCGAAAGCATTTCCTCCCTCATCCCCGCATGTGGTATTCTTCGAAACGGCGTGAACGTGTTTTTTCCCCATCCTACTTGGGTTTTGAACTGTTCGGATTGTTCACCTCTCAACAGAACCTCAAACGCGATAGGTTTAGAAAAGCGATGCCCCCCCCCCGTTTCCTAGGAAACCAAGCGAAGGGAGGGGGGAAGAAAGTCTTTTCGAGGCTCGCATAGTATATAGACAGACTATAGTAGTCATATAGTAGGTTTATAATATCCATACTAGGTATAACTTGTTATTTCAGAGATCTTTAATAACGCAGAGTTAAAAGAGTTACAAGTTAACTTAGTGCATATCTTGTATCAACAAAAGTATAAATTTTTTGTTGTTGTTGTATAGTTCAGTAGGTACTATTGTTAAAAGTAAAAATCACTTTGAAATAAAATGCTTGGTGTTACTATATTGTATAGAGGTATTTGGAAACAAGTAGGTTAGTAACAGAATCTGTCACTTAGCCCGCTTCCACACAACATTTGTGTTTAACAGGGAAAAAAGGCACCAAACACAGAATTAATTCGATATTAAACAATTACACGCTAAATTAGGCTAATTCATTTATTTTCTTTCTAAAATTCAATAATTATTTCTTATGTTTGCTAAATTAATTTATATTTTAAAGATTAAATAGTTAATATTCCTAGCTTTTAAATCAAAGCAAAACATTTTATATCAACATACCATCAAATAATCTCTTTTTGAAATATATTTGACGTCATTTCAAACTGATTTATGTCGTAAAAAATTATTTTAATATATTATTTAAAGAGGACCAAGGATGCTTGGGAACTAAACACTGGGGGTCCCGCGTGAGGTTGACCACCTAACCGGGACAAATGCCTAGCACCCCAGAGCCCTTGGTCACGAAAGCTGAATTGGGCACGGCAGGCCTTGGCCCACAAATGGGCTGTTGCGCCGAGGAGTTTAGTTCAGTTTTTTATTTAAAAGAAATGTTGTTTCTCGAGCGATTGTTGCGAATGATAATAGTGATTTAATTCTAATAAAAATGGCTTCTTATGCTTTTTAAATGAGCATTAAATTTTGCAGGTTTTTTTTAAATAATTCAAGTACTTCGAATTCAATTTTTTTGTGAGACTTTCAAAGTCTTCTAATTTCATTGCACTGAATTTTTTTGACGCATCAAACTTGTCTGTAGCATTTGTAATTTGGACTATGAAAGTGGGTAATGGACAGACAGACGGACAGACAAAAGGACTTTTACGGATATTGAAGGCTGTCCTTCCCACTTAAAAAATTCCATTCACAATTTCAGTTTGCAATTTTTCTTAACTTTTTTTCCCTTTAAACCAGAATGTTCAAGCTTTCAAAAAAAAAAAATCAGTCGATTTATTACTTATGCAGTATTAAAAAATGAACCAAGAGGGTCAAGCAGATTTCGGAGGAAAAAAAATCGTGCCTTAAATTTATATGACGGATTAAAACAAAGTTAAAATGCTCTATTAATTACAAACAAAATGACAGAGCTTGTTTATTTTTTTATTTCTCACCAAACGTGTTTTTTAGCCCATTAAACCCAAAATTCAACTAAATTAACGTGACCTTTCAGCAAATGTTGAAAGCATTTAAATACGTCAATAGTTAAACTCTTAGTTTCCTTGCACAGAAGCCACAACCACGGGCGGAGTTATAAAACGCTCGGAGCAATCAGATGAAGACAAAATAAAACGGCTGAAATTTCCTCTCATCTGATTGCTCCGTGCGTTTTATAGCTCCGCCATGGTCGTGGCTTCTGTGCAAGGAAACTAAGAGTTTAACTATAAGTACATAACTTTTTGAAAAATATTTTTATACAAAATAAATGCATAGGAATTTTTTCAGGAGTGAAGAGGTAATTGTATATGTTTTGCGTTTCGTTAATTATTTTTTCCCTTTCTATTTTCTACTAGCTGTTATACCCGACGTTGCACGGTAGAGGTGGAAAAATAATTTAACAGTTAATTTAACTATTTTTTTTCTTTCATTTTAGTTACATAAGATATGAAGATTACCCAGTAATTTTCCATTTAATTACCCAACTTGGATATAGTAATGATTAATATTAATTTCAAAAATACCTTTGATAAGAAGCTCAAATTAAAAAGAATACATATTTAAGTAAAAAATAATCAGTAAGAATTAAAAATGGAAAAACATCTAAATCTTAAAAGGGTCTCAAACATTTATTTTAAAAAATGCACTCATAAATGTCATCAAAATTCCATCATAAATACATAAAACCTTTTAGCTCATTTGGCGCGTTTTTGGAAATAATTTGGCGAGAATATAGATATAGCTACAAAACACACCCATTATACAGCTCTAACACAATGACCTTCGAACAACCGACAAGCTTATAAATTATTTATAAAAGAAATTGCTCATTTGGCGAGTTTTAGTTAATAATTTGGCGAGTTTGGCAACGTATTTGGCGAAAAAATAAATACATAAAACACTTATATGCAGCTCTAGTGCGATGGCCTTTATCAACCATCATATTTCAGTAATAGCTTAACTATACATTTATTGCTTAAATATACATACATGCAGTCAACAGAAAAAATCAATGAAAAAATCATCAAATAAACCCACAATAAATCCGGGAATGGGAATGGCGGAATTACGTCACTTGAAACATGTCAATTATTTTTCAAATAATGAAATTAGTTTCTGAAGTTAATGGCAACAGAATAAAATAAACAATTTCAATTTTAAATATTTTCGTTAAAAGTTTTTATTTAATTTTTTCAGCCGATGGCATCAGGAAAGTAAAAAAAGATCGGATTTGAGCCAAAGTGGTGTAGTTTTTTCAGAAAATTCGAATAAAAACGTTCGAAAACGATAGAAGGAATGGTTTGATTCGAAAAATTCTTAGCCTATGTTTGTTCCGGAGATGAGATGAATTTTTGTGCCAAATTTCGTGACGATCTGTTGCGTGGTTCTTTAGATCTCGTGTCTTATACAAACAAACAAACAAACGGAAGTTGCCTTTTATGTATATAGATGTTTATGTCATTGTTCTGTGTTTCTATTTTCGTCTGTTCTATTTTATTATTATTTTGGATCTCTGTTGAAGAAAAAATATAACTGTATGTGGTTTACTGGCTGAATTATCAATAAAAAAAATGTATGCATGGGTGAATACTCTGAAAACGAACCATTTGACGCGAAAAACCTCGAAAAAAAAGATTGCGGAAAGTCTTTGAAACTTGGATCTGAATTACACTTACAATTTACATACTACATTGAAAATATTGCATCGGTCCAGATTATACAATTAATATTAATTATTTTAATAGTAAGTCATAATTTAATAATGTTTCATTTAGAAAAGTTTTAACCCCCAGAAATTAACATAAAAATATTTTATTAATGTGTTACACTTTAATAACATTTCAGCTTTAATTTATTATATTAGTTCACAGCAAAATATAGTGTTACTATAGTGTACTTCACATATATTTAACCAATTTATTCTTATTTAATTAAAACGTCATGTCCGTGGTCACAAAATTTTGTGGTCATAATCGTAGGCCAAAAAAACCAATGAAAGTGATGTCGAAAAAAGTCTATAATAAAATAGGAAATCTTGTATAATTCTTTCTGTCCAATACTCTACAAACTGTATTCTTTTTTTCCCTAAGTTACTTTGCTTTTAAAAACCTATAATTACTTTTAAAACTGGCCGGGACAAGAATGGTTCGTTTTCAGAGTATTCACCCGTATGTATTTTTTACTTACTGCTGTTTCGTCAACCGTTTCGCATTCTTCAAGGTCATATGCAGCACTATCTTCGTCACACACAGTCTACAATAAAAAAACACTAAAATTTAAAAGCTCACTTTATATACAAAATTGTAACAATTACAGGAATTTTAAAGAACACAAGCTATGAAAAAATTCATATCGAAACTGTTCATAGTGAAATTGGATAGAAATTTTTGTTATCCGAAATGATCGGATGTTTTGATACATATATATTTTACTGGTATTTAAAGTAAAAAAGTGTAAAAAGAAGAAGCATTTTACTTATTAATTTACTTACAGCTGCAATAGTTTAGAAAGAAAAAAAAGAAACAGAAAATCGTCGAATACTTACACCCCAAAAATTTGCCAAGACGTCACCATATGAAGCAATAAATTTCCTCTAAGAAAAAAATGAAAAATATGTTCATTCAGTAAATTTAAGAATAAACACCCGACAGTTGATAAGGTAAAATAAACTATTAATTTAAACTACTAATTATTTTGTATTGTTATTAGGCATTTTTTAAGAAACTTTATGATAAACAACCAAAAACCATTATAATTTGAAAATGATAATTTTTTAATTATAAATTCAACACAATTTAAAATCAGTACGTCAGTTAAAATTAGTCTTTTTATGAGAGAAAATTGCACTAATAAAATATAAAGGTGATGTTATTCGAGTAAATAACTCGAGTTTATTTGATTTTAAATTAAAATTATTATCGCCAATTATGGGTTTGGAGACATCTGCTTATGATGAAATTCCCCCTTTTAAATGTCTTCTTAAGCCCAAATCTAAGCTGATAATTTGCTTGCCTTAAGTTTTTGATTGAACTTTGAATTCGCAGCATATAGCTTAAAATCGGAATGATGACCAGCTTATTTGGTCTTGGCGGTGGGATTACAGACACATCTGCGCCAGTCAGAGGTTGCCGATCCCCCCCCCCCAGAGCTAACGACGCCCCCCCCCCCCCCAAAAAAAAACACTTTTTGGATTTAATGTGGATTAATAGAGTACCTAACCTTAGTAACCTAAAACCCATATCTTTAGTTTTACGATGGTACAAGAAACCTGAAAAGGGAAGCACATTTTTGAATGAAATTTATAAAAGGAATTAGAAGCTATTTTTAATTCTCTTTTAAAAAAAGTTTTTCTTTTACAGTAAAAGCTATCAGGTGTCCTAGGAATTAGATAAAAATTAATTTATTTAAATTATTTTAGTTTTTAAATCATGAAAATGGCTGGAAAGGTGATATGCAATATAAAACGGCTTCTAATTTTTAATGCATAAAAAATGTTTCTCTTGGCCTAGCTCTTTTATCTAGTCAAACACATTTTGACAATATTGCAAAAAAAAAATCAGAAATATTTTGCAATGTTTACGATAGTTTCACTTAAAACAGTTACTATAAATTAAAAGATAAATTTACAGTTAAATGTTAACCGAAATTCTTACCGTGAAACTCGAATTCAATCACCAACACATTCAAAGCAAGACCATATCTCCCTACCAGTGGCGTAGCCAGGATTGTTCCAAGGAGGGGTTACAAATTTTGAAGTTGCCGACTCGATTTAAAGGAAACTTCATTATAATAATTATCAATGTAGTTTTTAACTGAATATGCTAATTAATAATATTAATAATTATATGTTTAAAACAAAATTAGTTATAATTAATAACATTCATTAATTTGCATAACTTAGTACTAATAAATTAAAATTATTAATTATAACTTATAAATTAAATTATTTATTACAAATAAAATAAAGTATCATAAGAAGTCAAATTTCTTCATTAATGATGAACTTAAACACATGGTAACTATTAATAAACACGCTTAAGCACTTATTTCGGATTAAAGTTACTGATGTATTATAAAGTTAATGAGGATTAAAGTTACTGATTTATATAAGTTAACAAAAATTTCACGTTTTGGGTAAATAAATCTAAGGATGCCTATTTTTTTTTAAAAAAATGGTAACTAACAAACAAGCTTCGCATCATATAGCTACTACAAAATGCAAAAATTTATAACGATTAAAAAATACAGATAATGTATAATTACATAAAGTATAACAAATCGTCACTTACCTCAATACCATGATTAGTGAAGAGTGTGAAGACTTATCAAAATACGCGATTTCTTTTGCAAGAATTGAGTTATATTTTGGTTACATTAATTAATTTTTAAACCAAAATATCATTTATTTTATAAAAATAGCGGTGAAATACACTTCAAACTATAGGAGTTTTCTAGGGCTTTTAAGTTTGACAATGAATGACAAGTACAAGTACAATACAGAACGAGCTGTCTGCTGCCTTGTGTATGTGTTTATTTTCCAAAAGACCCCCCGTTCCCGCGTTTCTAGTTAGTCACAGAGAGACTGGTCTATTGGCTAAGAGACGGGGTGGGGGTGTGCATCTACAAAAAATTCCAAGAAAAACAAGACGTGAAATTGATACTTTAACCTTCGTTTTGTGCAGAATGAGGTTGTGGGTTGTGGTAGAAAGCTATAAAGTTAGGGTGCGTCACCGAGGACCTCCCCCCCCCCAGGACTTCCGACCCCTATGTTCCACAGTCCTCCTTGCTTTCAAAGAATATATTCTTGTCGTCCTCCCCACAAAGAGGAGGCAGCGTTTCCTTTTAGTTTTACAGAATGAAATAAAATAGGACAAACCGGACATTTTTAATGAAATATATTGCAATAAAATTAAAATCAATGTATTTTTTAAAAAATATTCTTGATGCATTAATGTTGCTATATACCCTATTTGTTACAAATTAAATGTGTCAGAAAAGTTAGAAAAACAGTTTATTATATTTTAATTTTTCTCTTATTTCATTCGAATTAATAGCAAAATTTTAACTCTGTTTTTTTTAATGACCTTTGCATTAAATTATGCGCGCATTATTAATTAATAATTATTAAACATATAATTTAAATTGTCCGTTTTCCTAAGAACGAAATATATCTCTTTAAAAGTGAAATAAAAATTCTTTAAATAATCTTATAAACTTTCTTTTTTAAGTTTAGTTGGATGCAACTTATTTCGAGACCCTGGTTCATTAGTATCACCCGCCTCTCGTCTCCAGCGTCACTTGACCGCCGTTCCAAATTTCGTTACAAAAGTTCGATGTTTCCTCCTTGGTTTAGGGTTTAGCCAAAACTACATTAGTTATGATTAATTAAAAATCAAGTTTAATAATAGTTTTATAATTAATATAGTTAATTAGTTTTAATTGACTTAAATGGCTAATTAATTGTAATTAATTAACAATTATATGAAATATTAATTCATTCATTAGAAATTAAATAATTTCATTAGAATGATTTTAAAATATTAACTTTAGTAACTATTTAATGAACTCTTAAACCTCTTACTTTAAAACTAAAATTAAAAGTGTGTGTAGGGGAAATCTAAGGCTTTCAATTAAAATAAGTATTAATTAACAAATAGAAACCTAACATTATATTAGCCACTACAAATAATATTAAAAAATAGTTATTGTAAATAAATGGAGAAAATAATAAATAATATAATAGATAACGAATCATAACTTACATCTTGTGTCGTGAAGACTTTCGTAATTAAAGGTCCCCAATTCTGTTTTGCAAAATTAAGTATTTTTGGTAGTTTAATTTAAATAATCATCATAATTTCTATATAGCGGGATGTGTATCACTTATTTAATCCTCCACGCTCAGTGTTTAGAGGCGGATAGTGCCTTCTGCTACAAGTGTAAATGGAATGTTGTCAATAGCGCGAGAAATCCAGAAGTAGATAAGAGACTAGGGGTCCCCCCTCCGAATGGAGGACCCCTTAGGAAATGACCCAACCGGAAGTGAATGAAACAAAATCTCCATTCTCAGACTTGGTCGTCAATGCTTTAAAAAAAGTTGCTTGTCTGCCGTCTGCCCACAGAACAGAAAAACGGCTTTTCTCTTCATTTTACGGAGTCTACGGAAAAGTGATAAACTGAATATTTTTTAATGAAATATATAACAATTATTGAAAAAACTGTGACAAATCAAAAATACTATATATACGGAAAAATAGCTTTACAGTATTTAATTTTTATTCTTATTACATCCGAAATACAAAAGAAAAATACAAAATTGGGAAGCAGTGGGATTTTGTAACACCCATTTGTAACACAACATTTTGTGACATTAAAACTGCAAGTGTCCTACCATTTATTATTACAAATATTTGTTTTACACATTTAGAAAATGAGAAGTGGTCTTTCCTTAATAATAAATGTTACTTAAATGAGATAGGACCCACTCTTGTTAAATATTTTAATGAATTTTGTTTATCAAGTTGTCTTTTAAAATTTTTAAAAAAATATTGAAAAGTCACGAAGATTGCAATAATACTAACAATTTTACAAAATTAATTAAACTTTTATGCAAATTTCTTGTTGTAATGGAATGCAATTTTAGGTCCTTCCGAATAGGGGCCATAATCCTGGACATTAGGGCCCCAATGTTAATTTCGAAGTAATAAATATTTTAGAGGTTTGCGAATATTTTTTTTATTTATAATTTATATAATTATTCCCACAAATCGCTATTGACAAAAACTGCGCCACCAAAATTTTGTTATTCTTACAATCCGGCCATTTTATATAAAGATCTTGAATTATAATATAATTATTGTACAATTACATCCCTTATCGCAATCTTTCCTGAGTGTAGGGTAGAAATTGAAACAACGTTAATTATACACTGAGGAAAATTGAAAAGACAAGGAGTGCGATAATCGAGATGGCATTAAAGAGGTTCTATGTAAAAATTATTACAGCAATTCAAAAAAGTTAACTTTTTAATGAAGAAACGGGGGTGGGGTGAAATTTTTTGAGATAAGTGGTATTGGAGCTCTGCAAAAAACTTTTGTAAGACCCCATGGGGGGGGGGGTTCAAACCCCCCGTAACCCCCCCCCCCCTCGCTACGCCACTGCTCCCTACTGTTTCTATTTCTAAAGCAATCATTTAGTTATTTTCGCTTCGAGTCTAATTTGGCGGGAAAATGACTTGATTATGTATGCTAAGCCAGATATATTAT
>JAFNEN010001313.1:22500-36344 GCA_019343175.1 Oedothorax gibbosus
CTGTATCTTTTACAAGTGCTACGTTTGTTTACTGTTTTAAGCTTCTGTATTATTACTACTTTTAAAAAAATAGTTGTGTGTTATAGTTTGAAACATAAATTTTAATCATGTTTGTCATCAGATATAAATAAACTTTATTTTTTTTTTTTGTCCATTTTTTTTTTGTTACTGCCAAGAACCAAAGATTAAGTTTTAATTTTTATAAGAAATATTTTATGTAGGTAATTAATAACTTTATTTAGTTTATGTAGGGGTCTGGAATTCAGCTGAATTTGTTTTAAAATTAATATGTACTATACAAATAACTTAAAATTCAGAATGAACTTATTTTAATTTTTTAAATAAAAAAAATAATACAGGTGATTAGTTTTCTTACACTTTGTTTAACTCCATAATTAAAAAAATAATAAGTGCGTCGGATGGGTGGTGGTGAGTCATTGAATTGCCTATCCTTTTGATTTTGTTTGTTTTTAGTTTGTTTTGTTTAAAAAATGAAAAATGTTCATTATTATAAAAAGTCTGATACAAAAGAAACTGTAAACAATGATTAATATTTCTGCTAAGAAAGCATTAAGTAATCAATGTATTATAATAAATTGATTACTTAACGCTTTCCTACCTTAAATAATATGTATTGTTTACAGCTTCATTTGTGTCAGACTTCTTATAATAATGAAAATTTTTCAATTTTTTTAAACTAAACAAACTAAAAGCAAACAAAGTCAAACTTGATAGTCAATTCAATGACTCCCTCACCACCAGCCATTCAACGCACCCCGTATCACCCCCCCCCCCCCCCCCAGTACACCCCTTCCCCCTCTCTTACCCCCCCCCCCGCCCTACGACGAACCCCCCCCCCAAATGTACCCCCCCTCACGATGAACCCTCCCCCAATACACCCCCCCTCCCCCTAATTGTCAATCACGGCTATGTTTGCATTGCAAGTTTACATCAAGTTAAAAGCAAGGGAAATAAACATTTGCAACAAGTTTATTGCAAGTTTGCAGGTTTGATTCGTAAGTTTGCTTCAAACTTACATTGCAAACTTGCAGCAAGTGTGAATTGTGTCAACTAGGAAGTTTGAATCAAGTTTGCTTCAAACTTGCAGGCTTGCTTTGCACACTTGCTGCAAGTGTGCAGACTTGCATTGTAAGTTTGATGCAAGTTTGTTGCAAATGAAAATTGCTATCTGGGAAGCATTCTACCACTGAACCACCGATGCCTAATTAGGACAACGGAATAAACTTTGACTTCTTTGTGCTGTTGAGGTTGGCAGCAAAAGCTGAAGTATCTATAATAATAAAACAATCTTCTTGCATCGGCCGGGAATCGAACCCGGGCCGCCCGCGTGCATTCTACCACTGAACCACCGATGCTTAATTGGCACAACGGAATAAACTTTGACTTCTTTGTGCTGTTGAGGTTGGCAGCAAAAGCTGAAGTATCTATAATAATAAAACAATCTCTTGCATCGGCCGGGAATCGAACCCGGGCCGCCCGCGTGGCAGGCGAGCATTCTACCACTGAACCACCGATGCTTTATTAGGACAACGGAATAAACTTCTTTGTGCTGTTGAGGTTGGCAGCAAAAGCTGAAGTATCTATAATAATAAAATAATATCTTGCATCGGCCGGGAATCGAACCCGGGCCGCCCGCGTGGCAGGCGAGCATTCTACCACTGAACCACCGATGCTTAATTAGGACAACGGAATAAACTTTGAGTTCTTTGTGCTGTTGAGGGTGGCAGCAAAAGCCGATGTATCTATTAAAATTAAACAAAATCTTGCATCGGCCGGGAATCGAACTCGGGCCGCCCGCGTGGCAGGCGAGCATTCTACCACTGAACCACCGATGCCTAATTAGGACAACGGAATAAACTTTGACTTCTTTGTGCTGTTGAGGTTGGCAGCAAAAGCTGATATTTGCATGATTTGGGGTTATCAATAAATACAAATACAAAAATTGTGGACCAACAACAGGCCAGAGGCCCAGCAAGGTTGGTCCAAAATAAATGTAATACATTACCAGTTTCCAATGACCGCGTCAAGTTCTTCTTAAAATATTCTACTCTCTTCGAATCCACAATAAAGATATTTGATTTTACCTGTTTTGTAGTCACACTCTCTTTAGTCCACACTCTTCTACAAAATCGTCTATTCAAGGGTACCCTTTGCTTTACAGCTTAGGATTCCCGCTGGCTGTCGAAATATTAAAAAAAAAAAAACCTTGCCCTTCGGATACTCATTTCTGATAACTGAAGAACTAGCAAAATTAATGGATGATGCAAGTCCACTTTTGTTGTACGAACAGCGAAATCAATAGCATTCACGAAAATGATAACTATGAACCTGGTAATCAAAGGGCCCGTTCTCATGCAGAGCAAATGCCGGCTATCGGGAAAGAAAATCCCTCTGTAGGGAAAATTGCGGTTGTGAAAATGTACCCACTGCCTGGGTAGTAACGATTTCATTACCTGCCCATGATGCATTTCGGCTTTGGTGATCACTCACAACAAAAGCAAAAATGGCGAGCAAGTGGACCCATGCTGAAGTCGTTTTTATTAGCTTCGTATGACCATAAAGATCTTTCCGGGAAAGGCAATTGTAAAGTGGAGTTTATTACTTTGGAAATCAAATGAATCCAGTTTTGTATTCGCAACAACCTCCTACTTTCTTCATCATCAATAAAATCGATAGATGTCTGTCCACGAATTTTAAAAAAAAGAATTGTTTTTAGTAATTCTTGCGACGACATCGCTAACAAAGAACACAAGGACAAGATCTCGAAGCTCGAGCATCAAATAACAGGATGTGACGTACCCAATACGTCATTTCCGGAATGCCGGCTAATACATGTGAACGGGGTTATAAGGTTTCACGAGATTGCCGGCTAAATGCCGCCAAATTCCCAGCACATGTGAACGCGCCTATAATGTCTTGATAGTCAGAATAACTGCTGGAAATACCAGGCTGTTCCCGATTTACATATCTTTTTTTCTCGAAAAACTCGGTCTCAAAAGCAGTTTGGGTTATTGCAAATGGGCATGCAAATATCGCATAATGCGCGAAAAAAAGTTATTTGGGATTTGCCCTGCAAAATGGTTTTCGATTTCTGGAGAAACGTTAGATAAAAAGTGCCTGTCAGTCTGCTATTTAAATCAATTGGTAATGGTCAAATTAATTGTGCGCTATTAATATTATACATTTAAATGTATTTTTACTAAAAATATCTAAATATATTTTTAAAAAGTCGAATAAAAATAGTTCTTAAATATAGCTGAAAATTATGTTGAAATTAAGAAATACTGGGTTTGATATATTTAACTCCTAGAAATGAAAAAAAATTAAATTTTTTTTTAATCAGACACACATTATATTTTTTATAAAATATAAAAAATAAAATGATAAAAATCTAAAAATGTGATATAAATAGGGCAAAAAAATTATGTTGAATAAAAAGCGCCAGGCTGATATACTTAAATCTTTGTAGAAAAATGGCTTATGGGTGTGTCTCAATAGTGTCCATAGATGCCTATTTTATATTAAAAATCATATATAAAAATATATTATTTGTTTTTGTTATATACGTTTATTGTAAGTACAGTAAATAAACAAAAGAAGAAAAAAGAGTTTGTTAAAAATATTTTGCATTGAACATTTCAACGCTTAAAACAAAGAGTTGTTACAAAAAACGCGTTTTACCAACAAAAAAAAATTAATTGTACTTAGAGATTACAAACTTGTATTTTACATCAAGAAATAAACAATAATCATTGATTAATATAACTAGTATGCATGACCATCATTAAGAATAACAAATATTTTGTCATCGGACCAAAATGCATTATTAATGCGATTTTGAGCTTTTAGTTTCCTTAGAGGTTGACTGCGTTGTGTTTTAGTGGTATTTTACCCTGATGAAATGACCTTTCCCACAATTTTGGTTTCTCTCCATATTTTGTTATGTTTGTATATTAAGCTTTATTGTACTTACTTACTTGCTTATACCTCACTCCAACATGGAGCATAGGGCTCCCGTCATGGTCCGCCACCTCACCCTGTTGGCAGCAACGGTTTTAATCTATCCCCACGACTTGTTAAGTTCTTTTACTTCCTTGTTGATTGTTCTACACCACGTTGTTTTTGGCTTCCCTCTTTTTCTTTATTGTATTGGGGATAAAATGACGCCTGTTTACACAAATTTTAACGTAACCCACATCTAAGCATGTTATTAAATGAAATATTCCTTTCGATCACCATTTCAAACCCAACGTTTCAATCGAATTCCGGGCGACAAAATGTTTGCCGGAAACCTATTTCTCGTATGGAAACGGCCGCCTATGAATAAGAAATCAACTGAATGGGGAAGTTAAAAATTTGCATAATCCTGTGGATTTTTATCGCAGTCGAGTGAATTTTCGTTCTCAAAACTTTCAGATTTGGAAAGATATGCACTCTTAAAACAAACGAGCGGTTTTAACTCACTCTGAGTTAATTTCCACTCCTTTCCGGTGCCGAAAATGCACTTCCCCTATAGGAGTGGATTTCACTCTTTTGTTGTGCATTGGGGATCCAGTGGGAAACACTACCATTGGAGCACCTGATAAACGCTCAGTAAAATAACATTTAAATTGTTGAAAGTATTTTGTATGTGGATGTCGTTGAATGGAATATATTTAAGTATAATACAGAAGAAAAAGTAATGTATATATTTATATTTTATTTGATTTGAAATTCAATTTTGTTCTAAACACCATCTTTTAGCTTTTATTTAAGTAATCGTATTTTTTCCCAAAAGTTCACTTACATTTTATAAGTACTAATTCATTTCAACACTGAAAAATTAGTTTAAAAAGAGATTTTTTCTTCTAGTTTTCTTAAGAATTTTTTCATAAACTGGTTAAATATTAACCATTCATAAAAATGTCGATGTTGAGAACATTGTTTTCTGCCTGATGATAACTAAAATTATCTAAATGTACAAACGTTGTATGCCTCCGCTAAGATGTAGTGCAAATGAATTTTATACCGTGGTCCCGTGTTCATATTCGGGTGGATCATTTTTTTAAAGTTCTCTGCTAACCAATAAAGTAAATATTTGTCATGTATTGAATATTTTCTATTATGTTTTATTATGAAAGAGTTCATTCCAAATTCTTTTCGTTTAGTTTTTAAGTTACGTTCTAGCAACTTTGGTTGCAACAAAGTTCTGTAATATAACATAAATTTTTGCGGTGCACCATGATACTTTGTACTTGAAATTGTTGAAAACAATACAATTTCGAAAACATTAAAAAAAATTATCTTTAAAACAAAGCTCAACAACGGGATCTTATATTAAATTATGTTTTTTACCAATTTATATTTTTACGCTTTTATAAAGTAATAAACTCTGGAACATGCATTAAATGTAATTCCTGATTATTTTCTGTATTTAAAAGACAAAAGATCTCTCCGTGTGCCAACTGAATTTGGAAGTTTGCATCATCCTGTGGATTTTTATCGCATTCGAGTGAATTTTCGTTCTTTCATATTTGGAAAGAATATGCATTGGGAATCCAGTGGAAAACACTACCATTGGAGCAGCTGATACACTCTCAGTAAAAAACATTTCAATTGTAGATCTGAAAGTGTGTGGATGTCGTTGAATGGAATATATTTAAGTGTGAAGAAAAAGTAATATCTATTTATATTTTATTTGACTTGAAATTCATTTTTGTTCTAAACACCATTTTTAGTTTTTATTTAAGTAATCGTTCTAATTTTTTTTCCCAAAAGTTCACTTATATTTTATAAGTACTAATTCATTTCAACACTGTAAAATTAGTTTAAAAAGAGAATTCTTCTTCTACTTTGCTTAAGAATTTTTTCATTATACTGATTACATATTAACCCCTCATAAAATCGCCGATGTTGAGAACATTGTTTTCTGTCTGATTATGACTACAAATATTTAAATGTACAAACGTTGTATGCCTCCACTGAGATGTAGTGCAAATGAATTTTATACCGTGGTCCTGTGTTCGTATTCGGGTGGATCATTTTTTTTAAGTTCTCTGCCCGTCAATAAAGAAATATTTGTTATGTATTGAATATTTTCTATTATGTTTTGTTATGAGAGAGTTCGTTCAACATTTTTTCCAGTAGCTTTTAAATTATGTTGTGGCAACTTCGGTTGCAACAACAGTAATGAACAATGTTCTGTAATAAAACGTAATTGTTTTCGGCGCACCATGATACTTTGTACTTTAAATTGTTGAAAACAATACAATTTCGAAAACATTAAAAAAAATTATCTTTAAAACAAAGCTCAACAACAGGATCTTATACTAAATTATGTTAAAAAAATTTGCAATTTTTTTTACCAATTTATATTTTAACGCTTTTATAAAGTAGTGAACTCTGGAACATGCATTAAATATATTACCTGATTATTTTCTGTATTTAAAATACAAAAGATCTATCCGTGTGCCACAGAGTATAACACACGAGCTTACAAGGGTAAGAAAGAAGGTTCGAACATCAAATAAGACCACAGAAATGCCATGGTATAAAAACCAAACAAAGGAAAGAAAAACAAAAATTGTAAGCTTATTAAAGCCGTTATTCAAGTTCATAAAACAGGGAGGGCTTAGGATTTACCTTAAATAACCGGACCAGAGTACATGATCAGAAATTGAATAAATCGAGCTTTAGAAGGGAGGTAAGAAAACATTATTTTTACAATAGAGTTGTCAATGAGTGGAATGCTTTACCAGATTATGTTGTGCATTCGAAGAGAGTAGAAGATTTTAAGAAGAAACTTGACGGTCATTGGAAACTGGTAATGTATTAGATTTATTTTGGACCAACCTTGCTGGGCCTCTGGCCTGTTGTTTTTCGACAATTTTTGTATTTGTATATGATAAAAAAATTTCAACAATTTCCGTGCTATTAACATGACTTCTTCGGTGCTACGGCATTGGAAATTTTGCAAGGTAACCTTGATGGGATTGCCTTTTTCATTTAATTTTTCACAAAAGAACTTCCTGCTTGTATTTTCTATAAATAAATAATGAACCGTCAACCAATCATATTGTGACATCTAAATATGAATTAATTTTTTATCGGAATTTTTTTTTTATGAAACAAAGATTAATCCTAGCCGGATTGTGTGCTTGCCGTATCACACTTGTCCTTGGCATTTGTGATTCGGATGTGAGAGTTCATTCTGTCCGAATGAACGATAATAATAACTTTCACTTTTTTGCTTAATAAACGTAGTGTGAAATATTTTTAATTCATGTGCATTGACACTTTGTGTTTCAAAAATATTGATTACATTCTTTTTTTTTTTCATACTAAACAGAAATACTAAAACAAAAAAGATAAATTATGCCCATATACTAATTAATGTAAGTACTACTTCAATTAAAGTATAGGAAAATACGTAATGACGTGGTGTCCTCTATTATGAAACTTTTATACTAAAAGCTAACCTTGGCAAATTTGTCAAATATATTTTTTTCTTTCTTGTTTTTAATGTGCAAAAAAAAATGTTTGTAAGTGGTATCTATATAACTATATATAGGATCTTGTATCTTTAAAATATGCTTGTGATCAAATTTTGACATTAATTTCGATTCCTTAAGTAACGATTCAGGTTTCAAACTTGACATTTATCATAATCAGATCAAACTAAGCTTAATATTTAGTTATAAAAGGAGTACGCTAATTTTCTGTGTTTTTATACTATTACTGCCGATGTTGTGATTCAATATAACTTTCAAGAACAACTATATTTCTTTTTATTCACAACTTTATTTTAAAAGAACCAATATTTGCTTTTTAAAACTCAAATCCAATGAAATCTTTTAAATTTTCTGCTAACTGTTGCCATAGAAATTCTCGTTTTACAAAAAAAATTCACAATTATTCGTCAATAATCGAGCATTCACCATATCTTTTAATCCTATTCAAAGAGTTCTATAGTAGGGTAGAGACTGAACCTGACAACAGCACCATGGACCAACACGGAGACAGTATAGGGTGGCATGTGGGGCCCGATGGCCGAGTGGTTTGGATCGCAAGCCATAACGCTAGCAGTCCGCACGCTGTAACAGGTGCGGGTTCGATTCCCGCCTTTGCAGTGGGTGTTTTTCCTTTCTCAGTATCAAAATTATAAATTAACTAGCACTTTTGCCACTCTATTCGGGCTCCGTAGTGAGCCATGGCTGCCGATGGCAGCTCAGTACGAGTCGTTCCTCTATCCTACTATAGAACTCTTTGATCCTATTAGATCCGAAGATCAAATGGTGGTCAAATATACTGAGGTCAGAATAGAGATTAACACTATAAAATTCTATGTACTTTACTTTAATCTAAACATATAGTATTCAAACTCAATAGCTAAGTGACAGCTATTTTAGAAATTTGTAGTAATAATATGATTTTACGTATTACTACATTCTGGTTTTCA
Organism: Oedothorax gibbosus; assembly: GCA_019343175.1. Taxonomy (NCBI): domain Eukaryota; kingdom Metazoa; phylum Arthropoda; class Arachnida; order Araneae; family Linyphiidae; genus Oedothorax; species Oedothorax gibbosus. The sequence continues at coordinate 30,959 of JAFNEN010001313.1, forward strand.
TTAAAAAAAACACTATTAGTTGGTTTTAAAACAAAATTCCCGCATAACATAACAATTATATTCGGACATTTGCTTGATGAAAACTATTTAACTTTCGACGAAAACACTGAAAATCCTTTTAGTGGAGTTTTAAATGAAAACAAAACCATATTGTTTTAGTTGTTATAATTAGGATTGAAATAAATATATTAATATATGGTTGAAATTACTCAATTTTAAGCACATGTCTGCCATAAAAAGATAAGATAGTGCGTTCGGACTATGCTGTTCAGTTTTGGTCTCCCTTGTTGGCTAAATTGTGTCCCCTATTTATTACATTCAATTAATTTTCCAATTAAAAAATAATAATTTTAAATCCAATTAAAACAGTAATAATTATACAAACCACCATTGGTAAACCACTCATTTAAACCTTATTTTTAAAAAATCCTGACTTATTTCTTAAAGTAACATGTACATTAGTTATAAAATTTTGAAACATATCTGTAACGAGATTTTTAAAATGAATGTAAAGAAGTCAAGTTTGATGCTCAATAATAATTTGTGTTCATGAATGGTAGAATTTTTTTTATTAATCATCGGTTAATGATGTTGTTGATCCAGTCCGCATAGTACAGTACATTCACGTAGACTCCGGGGACTCCTGGTTTTCCACACCCTAGTCCCCAAGACACCAGACCGACCACATACCATTGGTCGCCGCTTTGACACACGAGGGGGCTCCCTCCATCGCCCTAAAAGAGAGAAATCAATACATTTAAAAACAAACAACGGTTTCAACAAATACGGAAATATTGAAAACATGTAATCAAAAACCAATCTGTAATAATAAAAGAAAGAGTCTGTTTGTCTGTGGATCGTAAAAGACCTACTTATACTGCCCTCAGAAATTCAAAATTTTTAAGATAGATTCCCTTTAATACCAACGTGTGCACCTGAGGCTTAGTTTTTTCATATTTGTTCCATTTTTAGAGAAAATTCTAATTTTCTGAAATAAATACACCACTTTCGCTCAAATACGATCATTTTTTCCCTTTCGTGTTGCCATTCGACAGAAGAAATTAAAATGAACACAAAAATTAATTAAAATTGAAGTTGCTTTTATATTCTTGCCATTTCCTTCAGAAACTAAATTAATGATTTGAAAAATAATTGAACGTGCCAATGAGCTAATTTATTTTTAAAAAAAACCCAGAATGGAGGTCTTGACGTGAAATAACATTGTTATACAATTATGGTTAATTATGAATTTATCAGGAAAATCGCGATGACAGTAAATTCATATTGAGGAAGATTTTGGTGATATGAGGATGTGCATTTTATAGTGATGTATTTTTATTTTGGAATTTTAAAGCCATATTAGTAACGGGATTTTATTCTTTATAATGAGCGGGAACAAAGGCAAAGTTTATTATCCTATAGCAAATCAAATGACACATATACTTGGATCGATTTTATATTCTTTTAGTCCGTGCGAAGAACGGGTATTTATTTGCTAGTACGGAAATATTGAAACCATGTCATCAAAAACCAATAGAATATGAAGTAAGAGAACGGAAATGGCGATGGATTGAAAGAAGTATTAGTAAGTAAGTAATAGTTTTTAGCAACTGATCGAGAGTAACACTGCTGCTGAAAGAAAAAAGACCGTATATCTTAAAAAACTAAGTTTTGGGAAAATGAAGATAACTCGTTTCATCTAACGCCAAGTATAACATGTGTGGGTAGGATTTTTGTACAGAAAATACAATTTGAATAACTATGAATTACTATACTTTATTGACAAATAAATTGAGCATCGATTATGAAAACAGTAGATTATTTACTAAATTATCATTAGGTTTAATTTGAAGCGATAAAAGAAATAGTCACAATTAAGTTAACGATATCAGAATAAATAAATAGAACAATAACAATTTTGTAAACAAACTAATACATAATAAATTAAGAATTAGAAAATTAAGAGACTTAACAAATCAAGACTTAGAAAATTGAGACTGGCCTACACATTTACCCCGAAATAGCGCCCGCGCTGGAGGCGACCTGTAAAAGAAATAAAGCTGCGAACGCCCCTTTGTTGGACGGTGCTTATATAAAATTCATAAGTTAAACGTCACTCCAGCAGCGGTTGCCAACGAGATAAATGCGCAAGCAGGTTGACAAAGTGCATTGTACTAGCTCTGGCACAGCATGTAGAAACGTGGCCCAACAACATGGATTCATAAGTTTGATTAAATATGCGTATTTAACGATGTGTTTTATATTGTTACGATTTTTGTGTCAATATTGAAAATAACTTATTATATGTTTTTAGTTTCATTAATGGCAACAGCCCAAGAGCGTGAGCGTAGCTCTGATGTGTTTTTGTTTTTGAGAAATGGTGGTGTTCTAAAAAGTTGCAACGGTTAACTTTTAAGCAATGAGCTCAATACACCGTGGAGTGAGGACTTCCTATACTGTCTTGTAGTAAATTTCGTTCCCGCGGAAGAATACAAAATGTTGCGCAAGAGGTCAAAACTACACAGAATATACAATGCGCGTATTAAGTACCAATCTCTCATAGGCTGGTTTGACCTCTTCAGCAAAATGTGTGTAATGCGGTTTAGGAACAGATGAAAACCGGAAGTCTGCGCTCCACTGTGTATTGAGCTCAGTGCTTGTAAGTGAGAGAGTGTCATTTGCTGAATAAAAGAATTGTTTTTGTGAACTGTAATGTGCTTTAAGAGAACCCGGAAACTTCGTAACAATATGAAGTATTTTGGGTTACAATTATAGATAGATTATTCCTTTTTATGTGCATTAATGTTAGTAACTCAAAAACGCCAAAATTGCAGATACGATCTTCTTTCTTGCAGGACAGCGAATCGACACCTTCCGAAATTCTTGGATTCAAGTGAAACGCAACGAACGATACATTTTTATGCCCACAATTTTGTAATTCTTGAAAGATGTTAGTTGAAATAAGTATTTGAATACTGTCAACTATAGGTCGATTTGGTGGTTTTCCAATAAATAATTATTACATGACCAATTTCCACAAAAGTTATATTTTTTTTGTTATAGCTTGCTTACTAAATGACATGATATTTGATGGATGATCTTTAAAGTCCCCATGAATGAAAAACGATATACATTTTTAATGGTTTAAATTCAAATGTATTTTACTTTCATTGATTTTCAACAATATATCAAGGGTCTACATGAAGGTTTAATTAGAATAATAAAAATCATGAAAATCAATGTTAAAACAATATCAACTAAAAATTGAACTATAACACTAAGGAAATAATTCTTAATGCATAGGAAAATTTGAAATAGTATTCAAGCTAAACAAAATTTTTAATACAGATTTATTAAAATATAGAAATAAAAAATAATTTGTTTAAAGAATGCATTTGACGACAAAATTACAACTTAATAATAAAAGTAAAAAAATGTTAATAAATAATCAAAAATTATATTTCGAAAAGGTCATATTTTACCAAAAGTAAAATACGTCCTTCTGAAAAATATTTAGGAATATACATAACAAATTTATTTCATATTAAGATTTTTAACATCTAAAATATAACAGATAAACTAAACAAACGCGAAAAGTTTGCAGGAAATACGAAATTTTAGAAGCAGACTTTAAAAAAAATACCTATAACGAAAACGCACGTTAAATAATGTTGCATTTAATGCGACTTACTGTACAAGCATCTTTTCCTGCTTCTCCGCCGGCGCAAAGGAAACCATTGTGTAGAACGAAATCAGGTCCTAAATTTGTACTACGCAGATAAGTGTTACACAGTGCACGACTCACGACTGGTACGTCCACCTCCTTCAGAACATTCTGGTATGTCCCGTCAGGTCCTATCAGAAACAAAGAAATATTTAATGTTATTATTATTTAGATGGAAAACAAATTTCGTTCATTGCATAATAATAATAAGTGTTGTTTTTACACTAAATAGTAGTTCATTGTTTTTAAAAGAGTTATTAATAACCGCATGGGCGACGCAGTGGCTGAGAGATAACGGGTCCGCCTCATAAGGCCAAGTTTGCGGGTTCGAGCCCCGGCTGAGTCGTCAGATTTTCTGGATGTGAAAATCGTGCGTCATATGAAAATCGTCATATGATTATGTGGCATGTAAAAGATCCCTTGAGTACCCATTTGGCTTCGATTCTCTCGCCAAAAGTGAATCTCGGAATACTTTAACATCCACAGAGTGCTCAGATTCATTGTAATCTGAGTGTTAAAATTGGTAGCGAGAGTCGCCTAGATGGCTGTCAGTTCTGGGAAATATGCCGAGTCTGCAAAGGCTTAGCTGCTAATAAAGCAGCCCCGTTGTAAAAAGAAATATAGCCGCATAAGTATTTGTAATCCATTTATATTTGAGAGAGTGAAGAAATTTAGAAAGATTTAAAGAAATTGTGTTTCTGATGTAAAAAAAAAAATATGTATTTAGGAATGGAACGAATATAAATGGGTGGATCGTGTTTTTTCATAAATGTTGTACTTTTAGAAAGACTTAATTATTTAAAATCCTTTAAAATAAAAATATTGTTCTAAAAATATTCTTCAGTCCAATAGAATTCTAGTACAATGTCAACGATACGTGAATTTATAGCTGAGCAAAGACCTAAAGAATGGGTTAAATTTTATCATTTTATGTTGTCGTAGACTACCCAGTGCCCTTAAAACTATTTAATGATTTTCCAACATTGCAATATAATTTAGTTTTCATGCTAGACAAAAATGTACAGTAAACTTAATAAATTTATTATAAAAAGGAGGTTTTATTAAGCTAACAAAGATAAAAATGCTTAAAAGAGATGGCATGTCTCAGTGTAGCTTTTTATATTATTATTTTAAAACAAAAAAATTGTGACAAAGTTTTGCTTTGAAAGTCATGGCTTTTTCCGAAAGGTGTGGAATAGTAGAAACAGAAAAAACCAAATATAGTTGAAGGGGAAAATATCATGCGTTTTTTTAATTACTAAAAAATTATATTTTATAGTTTTAAACCCTCGTGTCGCCACTGTCGATTCCCCCGGGCTTTTTTTAAAAAACTGAAAAAACAAATACTTATGTAAAAAATGATACTTTTCCTTAAAATTTGTTTGGTTATCATTGTTTTTTTGCTATTCCTAGTAAAAAACCCCCTTAGATTATAAACACGTTGGCCCGGGGTGCGATTTCCCAAAAAGCAGAAAAAAACTCTATTTATCCGAAACAATTTGGGAAATAACCACATTGGGAAAATTGGAGTGGGGAAACCCGAAATAAGTATTTAAAAAAAAAAACTTAATGAATTGTTGGGACACAGACGAATAGTAAAAAGGCCGGGTGGGATTTTTTTAGAAATTGGTTAAATTTGCAACGCTTCGGATTTAAAGAGAG
>JAFNEN010001314.1:0-32279 GCA_019343175.1 Oedothorax gibbosus
AAAAAAAAAAAAAAAAATTTTTTTTTTTTTTTTTTTTTTTTTTTTTTTTTTTTTTTTTTTTTTTTTTTTTTTTTTTTTTTTTAAACAAACTTTTGTTTATGATACAGCTCATTCTTAATGACCTCTATTGGAAACTTGACTGGCCTTCCGATGATGGTCTTTTTGTAAAAAACTCTTTTTTCATTCCACCATCCCGATGGGCATCCCTTTGGTACACTTACGTCCAATTTCCCAATCTAGGTGAGACACTACCGATTGCAAACGTGTCACGCACCTCCTCGTAGCACATTTGTCCTCCTTTTATACATTTTCGACCAGGCGGTGGGTTGTACTCCTTGCTGCATAGCCACCAATGCCAATCTACATCTCTGACAACCGACATTTCCAATATCTGATGGTTCCATTTCATACTTTACGTCTTTCCATCTGCAGGCAGCACGTTGAATTTCTTTCAGCACAAATTGTTCTCGACACAGAGTCCCAATAATCGACGCATATTCCTCATGGACACGAAAAGCTTTGCGCCGATGCGAATTGCAAAATTGGTCATCGGAAGTCAAGTAGCAGTCGACAATGAGTTTACTTAAAATCTTTTTGGGAAGGCATACCCCATCATCAGTCTTTTCATGAGCAGCAGCCATATTGTATATTCCAAAAAGTAAAATGTCTGTTCACGTTCAAATTGCAAAAGAAAAAACTGGAAAAGAAAACAGACTTTAATTCTAGAGGGAACCTGTAGTCTTGATACCAACCAACGACTGCATACAAAATGACAAACAACTAACCTGAGTTGCAGGACTATATATAAGAGACAAAAAAAAAAAAAAAAAAAAAAAAAAAAAAAAAAAAAAAATTTTTTTTTTTTTTTTTTTTTTTTTTTTTTTTTTTTTTTTTTTTTTTTTTTTTTTTTTTTTTTTTTTAATGATGACTTTTACATTACAGGTGGATCTTGGAAAAACTCATTTTGCAATACTACCTTCAGCACAGGCTTGGTGATACAAGTACTCGGGAAAGGTGTTAAATGTCCTTTTCATTGCTGGAACCCTGATGAGCTTTGTAGCTACTTGAAAAGTTCCAATTCCATTTCCAAATCTCTAGTTGCCCTCTCTGCCAAACATTGTACAGAATCTCTCAGCCACCTCTTTCGATATTCATGCAGCTTTCTACCACTTTCTCATGGTAGGTTTTTCTAATCCACATGCCTCTCGGCACAAGGTCCACACATTTCAATCTGACCTCGGTGGGCATGGCATGCTGGATATTTTTCCAATCAAAGTACGCAACTCTGCATGCGTCGAAGACTATCCACTTTTTTGAAGAGGCTTACAATTGTGATGAACATATTCAACGATGCCACGGCCAATTACAAACCTTTCTCGATCCTTGGAGCAAAAACTGTCCATATTTTTGTTTTTAACAAAATTTTGTAACAATGTCGGTAAAAATCATCAAAGGATACATTTTTTAACCAATTCAATCCGGGCCCCACAAGAACAAGGCCAACCACATGGTTAAAGAAAATTTTTGCCGCTTTGAAACCCTTTTTGGTGAACCACAATTTTGTTTACTGTAAGAGTAAAAACACGAAAAATGAAACAAAGTGTCCACAAGACTTTTATATACCCCAACCAAAAAAAAAACAAAAAAAAAAAAAAAAAAAAAAAAAAAAAAAAAAAAAACTTTTTTTTTTTCTATGTTTTTTTTTTAAACCCCTGGAATAAAGTGTTTTCGGGCAAGTTGGAAAAAAATTTTTTTGAATCCCTTTTTTTTTCCCCCCTCACCACGGTAAAAAGGACAAAGCCTCCCATGGATACCAATGTTTTCCAACAAGAAAGTTTTTGTTATAACTTTTGTCCCCATGTAGTTTTTTAAAAAACTGGGTCTATATTGCACATAATATGCCATACTAGGTTTTGTCTTTGGTCCACCTTGAAATCTCCCCTTCACCCTTGATAATTGGCCAGTAATTGGGAAATTTTGCCTCCCCTCGGAACCCCAAGGGTGGTGGGTTTTCCCGAATCGTCCCCCCCCCCAACCAATTCATCAAAATCCGTATCATCAAAAATCCCGAAATCATCAAAAAAATCCGAATCATCAAAAATACAAAAAACATCAAAAAAATCTTAAAAATATTCATAATCCCCAATTACCCCCCCGTGCGATGTTGTTTTTTTCTTCCTGGTGTAAAAAAAAGCAAAAAAATTTTTGTTTTGCCCTCGATTCATTTTGAGGAAAATATTTAATTTTTTTCCCTCCTGAAAAAATAAATCTTTCCACCTATCCAATTCCAGCAAAACAAGTTTTTCGGTAGAAAACCTTCCAAAGTATCAATATTATTGTTTTTTCTTCATCATCAAAGACTTGTGAAGATAGCATATTTTAAAGAGCTTTTTTTGACGATCAAGCCTAAATATGTTTTCCCCGAAAATCATTACTTTTGGCCATCATTTTTTAAAAAATCCATGTGAGGGAAATCCTAAAAAACCTCTAGTAAATGCCGGGCCCGGCCAATCGGGACAAAGATAGTTAAACTGTCCCCCAGTGCTCCTCTGAAAATGTTAAACAATCCTTCCCACAACTAAAAGTTGTAACAGGAAACAACGACGCTTCAGGCAAAGAACAACCAGGGCAAATTTGGGCCACTATTCTTGACACTCCCTTGACTCTACACTGAATAACACTGAACACGCAACAAACACACAGGGTTTTAAATAAGATTTAAAAAAAAAAAAAAAAAAAAAAAAAAAAAAAAAAAAAAAAAATTTTTTTTTTTTTTTTTTTTTTTTTTTTTTTTTTTCAATTTAATCAAAATTTTAAACAAACCGGAGTCCCACCTCTTTTTGCATGTTTTGTCCCCCTCCCATTCTACGAAAATATGCCCCCTTGGTGGACTGCCACAGCTTTCTTTGTTCCGCATACACCACTGGCCTTGGCCAACGGAAATCTCAATTCAAAAGGTTTCTCTCTGCGACCAATGAAAACTTTCATCGTTTTTTTTTTTTTCCGTCTGCCTGGCTCCCTTTTTTTCAGCGTCCCCCCCCCCAATCGCTCCCAAACGGCACGTAAAACAGTCCCCCCCCCCCCTTTTTACGTTTTTTAGCGATCTCAACGCAAAATCCATCCACCGTTTTCCCCTCGTTTATCCTCCCAGTTCCCCGGGTTTTTTTTCTTGCGGTTGACAACCCGAAAAACCATACAGTGTCCCCAATCACGACACCACACATTGTGCGGTGTCCATCCACAGCCGACCGGCAGCAAACCCTTTCATCCCTCCGAAAATCGGGAACCACGAGTCCCCCCGAAAAATCGAATTGCCCCGGCTTTTCCCGTTTGTTGGGGTCGTCCAGCCATGGGGTTCCCCCCTTTCTTTTACTTGGACCCTGCAATATGATTCCCACAAGAGAAATGGAATTAAAACCCAAATGGCCCAAAAAACCAACCCCCGCCCCCCAAACGCCGCCCGTTTCCCCCACCAAAAGCCCCCAGGTGATTCCTACCCAGCCCCAACGGCTAATCCCGCCCCCTTTGAAAGGGATTTTAAAGAAATCGAGCGTTTTTTTTTTTTTCCAAAAACCGGTGGGGGACAAATTTGGGGTTTTGGGGAGGAGACCCCAAGCTTTTTTGTGGTTGACGGGAAATTGGGAAAACCGGCCCAACTTTAACCGACCGGGATTTTCGGGAGCCAATTTTTTTGGCCCCAACCCTTGGCTTGGACCAATGGTGGGATTGGTTTTTTTTCACCGGCAACTTTGGGGTTTTCCAAGGGGGAAATTTTTGCCACGGGGGGATTTTGGCCCGGAAATTGGGCCGGGAACTTTGCCCGGAAACTGGGAAGGTTTTGCCCGGGAGAAATTTGGGGGGTTTTTTTTTTTTTTTTTTTTTGCCACGGAAGGTGGTTCCCGGGAGGATTTTTTTGGACCGCAAAAAAATTGTTTGAACCCCCTGGAGGTTTTTTTGGGCATGGGGACCCAAATTTTTTTTTAAAAACCGGTGGGGGATGTTTTGTTGAGGGCCAGTGGAATTTGTTTTTTCCAAAAAAATTGTTTTTGAAAACGACCTTTGCTGAAATTGTGGGCTTGTTTTTTTTTTTTCCGGGGGAAGGGTTTTTTTAAACGCGCGTTGGTTGGAAAGCCGGGGAAAAATTTTGATACACCCGTTTGTTTGGGGGTTGGGTGTTTTACCCCTAAAATATCTGTTGATAGGTTTCGGAAGAAATTTCCCTTTTTGTTTTTTTGCCTTTTCCCCTAAATATTTCCCCGGAACCTTTTTTTCCCTTTGGGGCGTCGTCGTCCCCGTTTTTCCTTTCGCCATCCCCATTTTTTTTTTGGTTAAGTTTTAACTTAAACTTTTGGTTTTTTCGTGATTGCCATTTTTCCCTTGCAAAGTTTTTTGGTTTTTTTGCCTTTTCCCTTTTAAAAAGTTCCCATCCATGTCCCAACTTTTACATCGCCTTAAGATTTTTTTTTTAAAAAGCTTTTTTTGAACTTTCTACATTAAACATCCAAGTTTTGGGCGGGAAAGGGGGTTTTTAAAAACCTTCTTTTTTCCCAAAAAATTTTTTTTCGCTTCGCCTTTGTTTTACTTAAACCATTTTCCCTAACGAGTTTTTTGGGCCAGTTGATAACGAAGCCGTAAACAATGCCAGGGGCCTTTTTGACAAATATCATTGGTTTTGCCGAATAGTCCCCCCCCCCCCCCCCGCACCAGACCAAATAAACAGGCAAATCGAACACAAGAAGGGCCCAAAATATCGTAAACCCAGCCTTTGGGAGCACCTTTTTTTGCTACAGCAAAACCATTGTACGGGAATCGACCATTAAAGGGGGGAAAACAAAAGACCATTTTGCAAATATCCAAAGCTGTGTGACCACCTTTTTTCCGCAAGCCCAATTCCCATCCACCTGTTGGTTTTTCGGGGTGGCTTTTTTTTTTAAACATTTTACGGTCGCAGCAAATATTCCCCGATATTCTCATCATGATTCTTTTCCCGCAAACTTTTCCATGACCCCAAAGGAGGAAAAAGAAAAAAAGAATGCAGTCCTGTTGAAGGTGGTCCCGGGAGCTTATATATAGGGTTAAAAAACAAAAAAAAAAAAAAAAAAAAAAAAAAAAAAAAAAAAAAAAAAAAATTTTTTTTTTTTTTTTTTTTTTTTTTTTTTTTTTTTTTTTTTTTTCATTTTAGTTTTGTTTTTTATACTCCATAGAACGTTTTTTTGATTTTTTTTTACGTCCCTCCGGGGTTTTTTTTGGGAAATTTTTAAAAAAAACAACGGCTGGTAATACAAAATTTTAACCCCCGAGTCGTTTTTTTTTCTTTTTTTTTTGCAAGAATGCCCCCACAAATTGTTTTTTTTGGTGTGGTGATTTTTTCCAAAATTGTTTTTCCCCCCTCGAGCAAGTGGTGGGTGTTCCCCCCTACCCCCGCTTTTCCACAGCCGCCCCCCCTTTACTTTCCCTTCTTTCGACTCGATTTTTTCCTTCTTTTGCCCCTTTTTTCTTTTCGAAATTTTCAAAAACCATTTTCCAACAATTTGCTTCCACCGACTCTTTTTTCCCCACCGCCTTTTCGAAATATTTTCCCTTCTCACCCGCCACCCACCTCGTTGGAAAAATTCCACGCCTTTCCCAAAAATTCTCTTTTCATTTTCGGCGGATTGCTTGAAACCCTTTTTCCTTCCCCCAGGATTACCATTTTTTTCCCCCCCCACCTCCACGTGGCTTGGCTTTTGGGTCCCCTTTCCCTCACACCTCAGCGGAGTTTCCCACGTAAAACCGGTTTCGGAAAATCTTGGTCCCCAGAACCCGTCCGACCGCCACAAAGATCGCAGGGCCCGCCCCCGCCTTTTTTTTTCGTCCCGTGGAAATTTTGTTGCCACCGCCAATCCGGTCCCCACGTTTTTCCCACCCCAAATATCCCGTCAATGCGCCGCAACGTAAAATCCCTCCTGCCGAAAAGGATGCGTTTTTTGGATTTCAAACTTCTTGCTCCCTTTTTTCCAACCGTGGACGGCGGGAGGTTTTTCCATCTCTTTCCACCGTGTGTTTCCAATAGCGCTTGCCCAGTGGCGGGGAAAGCCCCACGTTAAACTTGTTTCCACGCTTCGTCCCTCCGAGGATTTTTTTATGATCCCACGACCAGGGCCGACCCTTTCTTTCCCCTGCCAACCGCTTCAAGGGATGCCGCCCAAAAAACCCATGGGTTTTCCCTAAAGGGGGAGAGTGACCTGTTTTTGGGGTTGGTTTTTCTCGAAGCCTCTTGGACGAGGGGCCCTGTGGTTTTCAACAAACATGGTTGGCAAGAGGTTGGTAACCGGAGCATAAAAAATAATTTCTACTACGTTTCCTTTGTGGGTTTTTTTTTCATACTTATCCTTGACCTTTGAATGGGGGGTGGACGATACTCTTTGTGGGTGAAGGAATTAAAAAGTGTGGCCAGTGTTTGTGGTCCCCACCCTATAAAAAATGGATTAAAAAAAAAAAAAAAAAAAAAAAAAAAAAAAAAAAAAAAAAAAAAATTTTTTTTTTTTTTTTTTTTTTTTTTTGGGTTTTTTTAATTGACCCCCTGTAGGGGGGGGGGGGGTCCAGGCAAATTTGGTGATATTCCGAAAAAAATTTTTGGTCCCATATTTCCCGTATGGGCGAAAACCAACAACCCCCAAAATCGTGCCCCCAAAAAAAATCTATTCCCCCCGGAAAATCGGATATAACAAACCTCAATGTTTTTTTGTCCTTCTTTTTTTTTTTTTTTTCCTCCAAAAGCCCCTTCCAGCAGGTTTTCCATCGGTCCTCGTTTTTCCCCCAAGTTTTTTTTTCCCAAGAAAATTCAACGGCTTGCTCGTTTTTTTGGGGTCCTTAAATTCCCTTCCCCTCGTAATCCCGGTGGCCTAATGGCCTTCATGGTTTTAAAAAAGGGGGGATGGGTTTTAACGGGATCCCCCCAATAATTTCCAGACCTTGTTTTTTTGTTTTTTTTGTTCCCAAAAAAATCGGAGGGTTTATTTTTTTTTTTTTTTTTTGGTTTACAATGATTTAAAGCACCTTGCTTGTGGAATGCCAGTGCATCCAAAAGTTTTCGTTTGATTTTTAAAAGTTTACTCGTTAGTTTTCTTCCTCTAACGGAAATCCTGTTGTAGAGGCCCAACCTGGTGTCAGTCGCTTGTCAACCCCGGATAAGTTTTCTGTTTCCTTTCCGGTGTTTGGAACGTTTTTTTGCCCGCCTCGGTCCACTTGGGAAAGTTTTCCATTTTAATCAACCGTCACCCAAACTTTAACGGAGCCATGGGTTCCCCCATTTCGGGGAAAACGGTTTTCCCCCTGAGGGTAGTCGGAAAACGGGGGGGTTTCCCCAGGGATCCTTATTATGGCCCCCCAAACCACTTTAATTCCGCCACCCTCGAAACGGTTGGGGTTTTTTTGGGGTCGTGGGGCCCGTGGTCAAGAACGGGGGTTCGCCAGGCAGGTGGGTTCCACGGAAGCATTTGGGGCCAAATTGGGTTCCCCACCCGGTTTTGCAGGGGTGTTTGCACGTCTTTTTTTTTCCGAACATTGCGCGAAACAATGACAATCGTAACGGTTTTCCACGATTAACCCCGTTGTCCCCTGAACGCCGGCCTGCGGTGGGACGATTTTGCCTTGTTGGGTGTTGCCCCACCTGAAAGACTTTGGGCTTTATGTGCCACTTTTTGTTTTTTTGGAAAAAAAAACGTCCCCGGTGGGGTCCCCCACCATTTTTGGCCCCTGGGCGAAGATGGGGTTTTTTGGGGTATAAGGGCCCCGAAGCCCTGGGCGGAACCCTGGTCCCGTCCAAAAAGCGGGTCCCAAACCGGCCAGGAGGATGGGATTGATATAAAAGGTTTTAAAGGGCCATGAATCCGTCCCCCCCCCACCTTAAAAATCTTTTTAAAAAATTGTAAAACAGAAACAAATTTTTTTCCCTTTGGTGGTAAATTTCCACAAAAATGTTTTGTGGCAACACAACAATCATATGAAAAACAAGTGGTGAGCCCTCTAAATTAATATATTTTATAAAAAAAAAAAAAAAAAAAAAAAAAAAAAAAAAAAAAAATTTTTTTTTTTTTTTTTTTTTTTTTTTTTTTTTTTTTTTTTTTTAAAACTTTTTTGTTTTTTTTTTTTTTTTTTTTTCCCCCTCTTTTAAGTTTTTTTTTTGCGATTTTTCCTAAACAGGGTTTTTTGTTTTACAATTTAAAAACGTGGTAACGCCAATGGTTACATACAAAATTTTTTTTTCACGAGCCCCCTCCTTAGTTTTTTTTTCTTTGCAAGACGCCCAAAAATTTGTTTGGGTTTTACGAGAGGGTAAACCAGGTGGGGTTTTTTTTTCCCAAATGGGTCCTTGGTGGCTGGCCCAAATCGAAACTTGGGTTTTGGGGGTTTGGGGGTTTTGTTTACTCGTTTGTTTTTTCCCCCCCGGCCCCTCCAACCCTGGCTTTTCCGATGATCCCCCACCAAAGTCCCACCCATGGGCCGGAACCCACGCCCCAAGTCTTTTGTTTTTGGATCCCCTTTTGGGGCCCCAAATTTCCACTGAAAGGAAGAGGTTTTTTTTTTCGGAACCAACCCCACACGTTTTTTTACGGGTTCCCCTCCCACTTTAACCTAAACGTCGTCCTCCCGTGGGTTTTTTTTTTTGTTTTCGAAATGGGAAAATGATTGTTTTTCCGTAACTACCGACCTTTTTTTTTTGGGAACAAAAAGAAAAATTCCTTCCCCACGGGAAAAAGCATGGGACGATTTCGAGGAGTAAACCTCATGGGACACCGACTTCCCTCTTTGGAAAACCTTTTAAACCCCGGTTCCCCCCCTTTTCCCCCATTCCCGGGGAAAATTCCCCCCCGAAAACTCATGGACTTACCGACCTAAACCCTCCTGGAAAGCCTCCCTTAAGATTCCCGTCAAAACCCCCCTGTTTTTTTCCACCAATCGGTCCGTGGGAAAAGTTCCCCCGGAAACGTGTAACCCCGATTTTGTTTTTTGGAGCACCGCCCCCCAACACCGTTCTTTTTTCAAGTTGGCTTTTACCAGGAACATTTTTTAATCCAGGGAATGGTGTTCCAATTACTGGACCGGAACGAGTAAACGGTCCCCACCTGCTGTGGGTTTCCGAGCACTTTGGTCAACGTGGTTCGGGAAACCCCTTTCCCCCAAAATCCAATTTTTGACCCAGCCACCATGATTTTGGCGAAGTTTGTACCAAGAGTACCCCCGCGGTCCCTTCAAAGCCAAATGTTGCACAAGGTTTGTCAAACGAGGGATTCCACCAAGGGAAAAATGTTTATAGGGTTAAACGACGCCCACGGAACCCGGGAAAGCTTTACTTGGAAAAAACTCCTTTTGAAACGCACGCGAAAAAAAAAAAAACATTTTTTCTTTTTTTAACTTACAGTTTGCCTAAATTCGGTAAAGGACCCCAAGTTTTGGAAAGTAACCCTTGAAAAGTCGAAATTACCAAAAGTTAAAAAAGAATTGTGTGGAAAAGTTTTTGCAAAGCCCCCTTTTTGATCCAAAGCTTTAATGGTGAACAAACTGAAAATTTTCCTGAAAGCCCCTTTTAAAACTGCCCCTTTAATTGCAATTAGGTTTTAAAAAAAAATTTTTTTAATAAAAAAATAAATTTTTTTTTTTTTTTTTTTTTTTTTTTTTTTTTTTTTTTTATTTTTTTCTTCCCTCCGAGACCCTTGTGGGAATTTGTACATTCTTTCCCCGAGGGGAATTTTTTTCCCCGAAACCCCAACCCTAATCGGAAATGGTTTTTTTTTTCCGGAAAGTCCCGTTTTGTGGCAGGAACCACCGCAATTCTTTGTTGAAACTTCTCCCTGGCAAAAGAAATTCTTTTTGACCCAACGGGGTTTTTATGGAAAAACTTTTTACGGTCAAAAAATTTCGATTTTGGGTTTTTTTCTGCCCACAACACGGATCCCGCAAAATTTTCAAAAATACACGGTCCCCCCCAACCCTCCGTTTTTTTCCCCTTTAAAGGCAACGGTTCCGAACCACGTTGGCACCTTTTTTTTCTTTTTTTTGGTTTAACCCTTAAAACGGGTTTGCGCCACTGGCCCGGCGGTGGACAATTCTACCCTTCGACGGGTGTCGGTTTCGCCCCCCAAAAAAATTTTTAAAAACCAAAAAAAAGAAGGCCAAAACTCGCGTTGGTGCGTTTAAGGCACCCCTTTTTTTTTTTTTTAAAACTCCCCGTGAACGGCAAAAAAAAAAAAAAAAAAAAAAAAAAAATATTAGGCGGTTTTTTTTAAGGGAATAAAGCCATTTGTTTTTTTTTTCCGAAAACAAAGGAATTGAAAAGAATACTTTCTTCCTCCGTTTGTGATGTTTGCGGAAAACTTTTTCTTTGCAGAAAGAATTTTTTGGCGTCCCCCCCTTTTTCACCTTCTTTCCCCCTTCTGGGCCCCGGGTTTATGCTGCAATCCTCACGGGAGAATTGGACAATTCCCTTTGGGAAACTTATCATTTACAATGTTTTTTTTTTTTAGCAGCCCCCTGGACCGTATGATTTGCCCACACCCGAGCCATGGGAATAATTTAATAACCTTTACAAGTTGGAAATTTGTAAAAAAAAGTGTACAACCCAAATTGTTAAAAACAACCCCATGATGAAATTGCGCATACCAACCCAGTAAACCCTGTAGGAAAGGTTTTATGATTGGGGTTCCCCGGTTAATTGGTTTTTAAAACAAATTTCCAAAAGAAAAAAAAATAAAAAAAAAAAAAAAAAAAAAAAAAAAAAAAAAAAAAAAAAAAAAAAAAAATATTAAATTATATATATAATAATATATATATATATATAATATATATATAATATATAATAAAATTTTTTTTTTTTTTTTTTTTTTTTTTTTTTTTTTTTTTTTTTTCACATATTTAAACACTAGTTTTCCTTCCCCTTACCCTTTGGATATGCCTTTTTTGTTCCCGTGCCTTCTTTTTTTTGCTTTGGAACCAGGCCACCATTGAACCTTTTTTTTTTTGGATCGGTTTCCCCCCCCCTTTTTTTTTCACCCTTCCTTTGCCCACCTCCCTCCTCCTCCTGGATTGTCCCCTTTCCCCCCCAATCCCCCTCTATCCCGGTGGTGGTTTTTTTTTTACAAGATTCCCACAACATGGAATTCTTTTATGCATTCTTCCAATGTTTTTTTTTTTCGCACCAAGTCCCCCCCCCCCCCGGAAAACCCTTTGACGTTTCCAACAAGCCACAAAGGGTTTCCTGAATACCACGTTTTTTGTACATCACCTCCGTCCCCCCCCCCCCCCCCCAAGGTTTCCGCAAAACACGTTTGTTAAAAAAAAAAAAGTGCTGCAAGCCTCCAAATTTTTTTATTGCTGGTTTCCCCCCCCTCGGCATTCAGAAAAATTACCATGTCCCCCCCCGATGTAATCCCCCCTTTTGGTGGCAAATTCCGTCATGATTTGCCATCCCCTTGGGGGTTTCCAACCGAGGTTGAAAACTGCGGGGGTGGTTTTTTATCCGAAGCATTACTTTTCCTCAGGGCGGAACCCCCATCCTTATAAAAGGTTTTTTTTTTTTTTTCCCCTTCCACAAAAGATAGGAAGATGGCCCCCTCCCTAAGAGAAGAGGATTTGTTTTGGGGTTTTTCAAATTTTTTTGGGGTTTTTTTTTTTTTCTGTTGTTAGTGGGGTAATTTTTTTGGGGAGTCGCGTTTTTTTTTTTCCCCCCCTCCGGCCCCCTGTAAAAAAATATAAATTGTCCCCTTCCGAAAGGCCGTCCCATGGGTTTTTCTGCCGCCGCCCCCACAGGTTTTGTTCCCCCCCCCACCTAGGTTTTTATCGGGATTTCCTCTGGCGGGCCCCATTACTTTTTTTTTTTTTTTTTTGAAATTTTGCCGAAGTGTTTTTTTTTGTTGTTTTCGGTGTCCGAACATTTCCTTGGTAAAAATGCCGGGTAAAAGAACAAAATTCGAAACTGTATAAAACTAAAAATACAACCAATTAACAAGCAATTGTAAAAAAAAAGGCTTTACCCACCAACAACCTAACCTGACTTGAGAAGCAAGGGGAGGTGGGTCCCCGGGAACTTTTTCTTATATCCAAATCAAAAAAAAAAAAAAAAAAAAAAAAAAAAAAAAAAAAATTTTATTTTTTTTTTTTTTTTTTTTTTTTTTTTTTTTTTTTTTTTTTTTTTTACTACCTCTTTTCCAGCCAATATTAAAGACATTTCATCAATTGGCCACACAAATTTGGGGAAACACTTTTTTTTCTAAACTCAACTTTTTGGAGGGGGTTTTTAAACGCCTCATCCCCCGTGGAATCATTTGGGTTTTGGTAAAAAAACCTTTTCCCCTTCTTCGTGCTGGCCTTTCTTTTGACATTCTTTGGGATACATCTTTGGGTCCCCAGGGTTCGAAAAGTAATGGTTACGTAATTTTCTTAAAAAGAAAAACCCTCTTTTCCAAGGTTTCCAATCTTTTTCGTCACAGTCCCCCCACCCTCCATCGGGTCTCACTAAGGGCAAAATTAATGATTCCTTTTGCTTCCCCTTCCAACTCTTTAGCCGCATTTAAAATTTTTTAATTTTCCGGGGCCTTTCCCCCCCCAATTTCCCCCAAAAACTTTCCCAAACCACAAAAATTTTGATGGGGCATCGGGAAACATTTTTTTAAAAACAAAAATGTGCCCCTCGTTTCCCCCCGATACTCGCCCATTTTAATCTCCGACCTTTCCCATGCGGACCGTTTGCCCATTCGAAACTGGATTTCCCGGACAAAACCCCTTGCCCCCGGGACACAAAATAATTCTCCAAATGTCGGCCGGCAAAAAAATAGGGGGCAGCAAGGGCGTATCGCGTCTATATTTAAAGACATGACAAAATCACATTTCCCAGAACGAAAAAGGGGCCCATCATTTTTGGGACAAAAAAAAAATCCCGTCTCACCTTCGCTGTAGCAGGGGAAACCCTTAAAGCTCACACCCAAAAGAAAATTTTTTTTCACCCAATTTTTGGATTTTTTAGGCGGCCCCAAACTAGAATCCAAACACGCCCAGCTGGGGATCAAGATTTGGCGTTCATTCTTTACAAACCCATGACTCGAATCGGAAAAGTTGTCTGCCCTTTCCCAAAATGCGGTGTCCCCCCGGAAAACTTTTAAAATGGTTTTTTTTTGGGGTTAAAAAAATTTGCATGGGTATAAAATTGTATTCCCTTGCATGCATTGGGCACCCAGATGTGAAAGCATCGTTTTAAAAATGTTTTTTAAAACTTTTCCAAGACTCTTAAAATTTTTCCCCAAATTAAACGTATATAAAGGGATGTTGACGATTTTTTAAATCCTCCAACCAAAAAGAAAGCCGTTGAATTTTTGGGGTTTCCCTTTCTACCCAAAAACCACTGAGCAAATGCTGTGGGGTCCCATCTCGACAAGGGAGGCGGGGGGTGTGGACTTTTCAAGACCTGAAAGCCACCAGCCTATTATCCCCAATAAAAAAAAAAAAAAAAAAAAAAAAAAAAAAAAAAAAAAAAAAAAAAAAAAAAAAAAAAATTTTTTTTTTTTTTTTTTTTTTTTTTTTTTTTTTTTTTTTTTTTTTTTTTTTTCCATTTGCCCCAAAATTTTTTTTGCTCGGGTTTGGGAAATTTGTTTAAAAAAAAATTTAAAATTTTTTTTTTGTTTTTGGGCAAACGGTTCCCATTTTTTTAATTGAAAAATTTGCCTTTCCCGAAAATTTCAAGGGTTCGGGGAAAACCAATTTTTTTCCGGCCAAGGTCCACCCTTTCAAAAAAAAAATTTTGGGGGGATTTCCCGGGGCACGTTGTTTTTGAAACCGGTTTTCCAAAAACCCCGAAAGGTTTTTCCACCCATCCTCCGGCCCCCAGAACCGGTTTTCAAAAAAAAAAAAAAAAAAAAAAAAAAAAAAAAAAATTTTCCCCCTTTGTTGCCCAACGGGATTGGGGGGAAAACCCCCCCTTCCCCAAGGGGGAAAAAGGTTTTTTCCCCTGGCTTTTTGGGGTTTAAAACCCCAAAAAAAAAGGCCCCACCCCAAAAAAAAAAAAAAAAAAAAAAAAAAAAAAAAAATTTTTTTCCCTTTTTTGGGGTTTTTTTTTTCACCCCAATTTTTTTGCTCCGGGGTAGGTCGGCCCTTTCCCCTCGGGGTTGGGAAACCAAGGGTTAAAAAGCCCCCCTTCCCCCCGGCAATTTTTTAATTATTCCCGGGCCCTTTTTTTAGCAGTCCCCCAAAAAAACCTTTTAATTTTGGGCCCCCGGCCAAAAAGAATTCCCCGGGCAAAAGTTTTTAACCCCCTTTTCCCGGTTGGGAATGGATCCCACTTGTGTTTCGTTGGTTTTTGATGCCCACGAATCCACCCCGTCAGCTACTTTTTTACAACAAATTTAAAATTGCCATGGGCCCCAGGGGGGCAGCCCCCCCCCCCGGGAAAAAAGTCCAAAGTACCGTAACCCTGAAATTGGGTTTACAAAAATATTAGCGTGGGAAAAGGCTTTGACGGGCGCCCCCGAGGACCTTGAACACCCAAGGGCCCTTTAACCCCCCATTTAACAGGAAATTTGGAAATGATCTTTAATTCACGCAGCGGCCTTTTGCAGTTTTTTGTTTAAAAGGGGAAATTTTCCTTTTGGCAATATTTAGCTCCTTTTCATTTCCCCCAAAACGCTCGTCCCCAGGGGTATCTTTTTCCCGAAGTTTTCAAGTAGGG
Organism: Oedothorax gibbosus; assembly: GCA_019343175.1. Taxonomy (NCBI): domain Eukaryota; kingdom Metazoa; phylum Arthropoda; class Arachnida; order Araneae; family Linyphiidae; genus Oedothorax; species Oedothorax gibbosus. The sequence continues at coordinate 14,696 of JAFNEN010001314.1, forward strand.
TTATTTCGGAAGGGTCCGAAGCATCACTTTTTCCAAAACAAATCCATCGGAAATTTTTCTGAATAAAAAATGAAACGGAACCGAACCACTTTAGTGACGCTTTAATGAATCAATTAAGATTTTTCCAAAAAAAACGCTGTGGAATTTTTTAACAAAAGACGGGAAATTTTTTTAATCAAACAAAAACCCCATGAACACAAGACAAACAGCTGAGAGGGTGAGGTTAAAATTTCAAAAAAAAAAAAAAAAAAAAAAAAAAAAAAAAAAAAAAAAAAAAAAAAAAAAAATTTTTTTTTTTTTTTTTTTTTTTTTTTTTTTTTTTTTTTTTTTTTTTTTTTTTTTTTCTTGTTGTCTTCCAGACTCATGAGTTGAACTTTCCTAGTTTCCGGATATTACAATCACGGTACCAGTTGGTAATATAAATGTGTCACGAAACTCGTTCTTCTTCACACCTCCAAGAAATTCTCTTCACCCAACAATGTCTCCGAGTCCACGCTGGCAATTTTGATTATAAGTCTGGTTTACAAGACTCACTCGGCCAAACACCCTCGAACCGGCTCTGGGCAACCAACTTTGTCGATCCGCATGCCACTCTTTACAACATTTTTCCAAATTCATCGAATGTGGCAAGTCTCAAAAGTACTGTGAAATCAACAAGTTGCCGGTTTCACAGTACTTGCCATAGGCCACATGCAGTATGCATTGCCACAAATCCATGTTGGTTGAATCGGGAATGCTTTCTGAACAAACAAGGAGACACGCTCCTCGTAACCAGCTTTCTGGACAAGGTAACTAGGTTCAATCTGTACACGATTCACTTGACAATCTTCCGATAAAACTCTAAGGAACAAAACCTTTTAAAATAAGACTGGGAAATTTTTAATGACAAACGGCTCAGAACACAAGCAAAAGACTAACAGCTGAGAACGGTGAGGCTCTATATATATACATCAAAAAAAAAAAAAAAAAAAAAAAAAAAAAAAAAAAAAAAAAAAAAAAAAATTTTTTTTTTTTTTTTTTTTTTTTTTTTTTTTTTTTTTTTTTTTTTTTTTTTTTTTTTTTTTTTTAATCCTACTTTTAAAGTCTACGTGGTATACCTTGCATACTCCAAGTCCTCCTGCTGTTGTCTTTATTCACTTCATAGCAGCCAGGGTTGTTGTTTGACAAGACTTGAGCTGCATGTTGTGCTTCTAGGGTGGGTGACACATTAGTCCTCCTGCTGTTTGACAAGACTTGAGCTGCATGTGGGTGCCAGCTCCTTGGAACAAATGGCGAGAGCTCTGAAACGCAATGTCACGCAGCAGGCCTTTGCAGTTGTTGTTTGAAATCGGAAAGCTTCCTTTGGCAATACATCAGCTGCCGTTTCATTTCTCAATGCTGCGTCTCACGGGTATCTGTTATCCGAAGTCGTTTCAAGTCTTGCTGATTTCGGATACGGACCTCGGAGAAGCACTTTTGCCACAAATCCATGTTGGTTGAATCGGGAATGCTTTCTGAAACGCACGCTCCTCGTAACAGCTTTCTGGACAAGGTTCAATCTGTACACGATTCAATTGACAATCTTGCGATAAGGAACAAAACCTTTTAAAATAAGACGTGGAAATTTTTAATGACAAACGGCTCAGAACACAAGCAAAAGACTAACAGCTGAGAACGGTGAGGCTCTATATATATACATCAAAAAAAAAAAAAAAAAAAAAAAAAAAAAAAAAAAAAAAAAAAAAAAAAAAAAAAAAAAAAAAAAATTTTTTTTTTTTTTTTTTTTTTTTTTTTTTTTTTTTTTTTTTTTTTTTTTTTTTTTTTTTAATCCTATTTCAAGTCTACGTGGTATACCTTGCATACTCCAAGTCCTCCTGCTGTTGTCTTTATTCACTTCATAGCAGCCAGGGTTGTTGTTTGACAAGACTTGAGCTGCATGTTGTGCTTCTAGGGTGGGTGACACATTAGTCCTCCTGCTGTTTGACAAGACTTGAGCTGCATGTGGGTGCCAGCTCCTTGGAACAAGAGCTCTGAAACGCAATGTCACGCAGCAGGTCTTTGCAGTTGTTGTTTGAAATCGGAAAGCTTCCTTTGGCAATACATCAGCTGCCGTTTCATTTCCTCCCTTGTTTCAGTTATGTTTCGAATGGATTCATCTTGTTGTGATTTCGCTGATCGATGAAGCATCTGAGAATCCCGACTTATTACCACTCGAAATTCCATTTCTAGTCTCTAGGACACTTTCAACGTTGGTTTCGACGGATCAATTGCACGCTTTGGCATGGAACTAACTTTTTAAAATGGAGTGAAATTTTTATGACAAAATGGTGACACAGGCACAGAGGTACCTTTTTTCGTTAAATGAAGTAATCATACATACGTGCATTGTATTTCTTTTTATTATTTCCTACTTTCACTGGTATAACTTCATTGTCCTTTGGTAACGAAGGGTGGTGGGCCGAAACATTCATTTTGCAAATCAAATAATAGCTGCGATTTCTTCATGCTGAATTCCATCTTTTAAAATTCCGTAAATCAGATCTCCATTACCGCTCGAAGTGCTTCTCTAAACCAACCGTTGGTTCGACCTGATAATTCGCTGGGAGTGTCTGTGCTAACATTGAGGATCTTTCTGGAAAAATGGTGACACGCGAATTGGTAACTTTTTCGTTCAATTTCAAAGCCATTTACCTGAGTAATCTTTTCAATCCTGACTTTCCGGTATAAGAATTTCATTTGGTCTTTTCATGGTCGGGAGCGAATTCATCGCAAGGAGGTTTTCTTCACTATCATAAAATTCTTTTGAAAGTGAAGTTCTTCAAAATGAAGATGCAACTAGAGTCAACCTGGAAACAGCGCTAATTCATCCTAGCTTAAACCTCGATCGTGGTTGCAGTAGTGACACAAAAATTTTATTTTAGAAAATCCTAGAAGTTTCATGTGGCTGGCATTGTCTTTTCAGCCATCTTACAGAAGTACCAGCAGTACCTTTGTTCCAGTACAACATCTTAAAGCAAAAGACTCGGCAAAAGCTGAGAGGCTCTATATATATACATCAAAAAAAAAAAAAAAAAAAAAAAAAAAAAAAAAAAAAAAAAAAAAAAAAAAAAAAAAAAAAAATTTTTTTTTTTTTTTTTTTTTTTTTTTTTTTTTTTTTTTTTTTTTTTTTTTTTTCCTACTTATCTGTTGTGACTCACAAGTTGAACTTTACCAGTTTCTTGTTAGTACAATCCCTTTACCAGCTGGTAAAATAAATGTGCCATGAAACTCGTTCTTCTTTGCGCGAGGGTTTCCAATAGGTCCACTTTTCCCAACAATGTCTTCGAGACCACGCAGGCAATTTTGATTTCCAAGTCAGCAAGACTCACTCGGCCAAACACCCTCGAATCTTTACCGGCTCTGGGCAACCAACTTTGACAGGAGACGATCCGCATGCAACTTTTCACAACATTTTCCCAAATCCATCAAACGTGACAAGTCTCAAAAGTACTGTGAAATCAACAAGTTGCCGGTTTCACAGTACTTGCCATAGGCCCCATGCAGTCGCTCGAAAAAATGTCCGAGCACCGTAACCACTGTAATTTTTTTTCAAAAACACGAAACGACATGATGAGAACTTGATTAGCGATGAGGAATGGCTTCGATGGGCGTACGCAACACCCGAGAGATGCCTTGAACAGCCCAATGGCGATGACAACGGTCCGATTTACAGACATTACAATGTTTGTCAAAAGATTTGTCCAACTTGAAAAATTTCACCTTTCGATAATATTCAGGTAGAGTGTCTCTCATTTGTCGAAGACGATAATAAGTTGCTCGATCTGTGTGAATCAGTTCACCAACCTTCATGGTTCGAATGCTTTGCAACACTGCATTCGACACTATGCTCCACCTGCCATCGTCTAAAACACGGGACACACATCCGTTGGTGAGTGTAAATCCACTGGGCGTAATACATATCACTGCACGTACCCCACCATGCACGTGGATACGTGGTTGACGAGATGGATATCGGGGAGACGCACGGCAATCTGAAGAACGGTTTCTGGGATCTTGTGGCGGGGAACGGTTTCTGGGAGGCGGGGAACTTTTTCTAGGAGGCTGGGGAGAATTTGCACGTTCGGTTCCCCACCCCGATGGGATGGTGGGGCCTGGGAGTGGGACGTTGTACGAGGATCTTGCATCGGGTGGCCCTTGGGAGACGTTCTAGGCATGGGAGATGTTGGATCTTGCAATGCTGAACGATGCGGCACGGGAGACGGGGGCAACGGGGAAAGTGGAGCTGGTGGAAATGTACTCGGGAGACGTGGTGGAGATGGAGTACGACTCGGTGATGATGATGCACTCGATGAAGCAGAGCTGATTGGTGAATAACGTAGTGGAGTATCCATGGTTGAAGGCAGAAGATTCACAGTCAATTGGCTTTACCAAAACCTAATGAAAGCAAAGGGTATTGAGACTCTATATATAAGCAGTATGAAAAAAAAAAAAAAAAAAAAAAAAAAAAAAAAAAAAAAAAAAAAAAATTTTTTTTTTTTTTTTTTTTTTTTTTTTTTTTTTTTTTTTTTTTTTTTTTTTTTTTTTTTTTTTTTAATCCTATTTCAAGTCTACGTGGTATACCTTGCATACTCCAAGTCCTCCTGCTGTTGTCTTTATTCATCCTTGCCAGAGTTGTTGTTTGACAAGACTTGAGCTGCATGTTGTGCTTCTAGGGTGGGTGACACATTAGTGTTTCCCAGATACTTGACAGTGCCCAGTGGAAGCAAGGGAAACAGGTAGTTGTACGTGGCAATGTCCAGGCATCCAACGATGCCCTTTTCCCAAATATCTTGACGTTCCAAATACTTGGTGTGAAAATCTCTGCTGATGTATCGTTCCATGTCCCACACGGGGACGACGAAAGCTTCGCCCGGTTCCTTTTTCACGTCGAATGGGTTGGCAGGCAAAGACATGTTCAATAAAACATCTTGCATGGAAAAGTAACAAGTGCTGGGGTCTGGTTCCACGGTGAACACAACCGAAGGCTCGTGGACGGACACGAAAGCAATCTTGGACGGCAAACATTTTTTGTTGATCCACATAAAAGAGCAAGTTGCAACGTAGTCGACCACCGACATCTTGTAGAATAGCAATGAAGGAAATTAAAAAATGGGAAACTCTTGTGGTATGAAACATGGAGAGTGTGGCAGGCTTATATACCCAGTAGGAAAAAAAAAAAAAAAAAAAAAAAAAAAAAAAAAAAAAAAAAAAAAAAAAAAAAAAAAAAAAAAAAAAAATTTTTTTTTTTTTTTTTTTTTTTTTTTTTTTTTTTTTTTTTTTTTTTTTTTTTTTCATTACCTCTTGTAGACTTTTGTCCTCCTGACTTGTGCAGTTGGTTTTCATTTTAAAGTTCCCCCAGACTTTGATGACCAATCTCGTGGTACATGCTTTAAGAGTCGTCTCCTTGTTTCTCTTGCACCAACGTTGGCATTTACACTTTACCAAAAAAATGGGGCAAAGGATGCATCGAATGCATCCTTTGCCCCATTTTTAAGGGTGTTTCAATCAAAACACACATTTATTTCAGTGAATAATTTACAGGAATCTCTTGTTCTGGCTCTTCATAAAAAATTTGAACGGGTGAAAAGTCTTTTGGGTTTCCAAATATTGTTTTGCTTTGAGCCGGGTTTAAAATTAAATTATTGTTTGGTTGTTCTAAAAAGGACAAGTCCAGATCTGGGAAGGAGGATTTTTGAAATGGATCGTCGCCAAAAGATATGTTTGAAAAAAAGTTGTTAACATAGTCTGCCACACTTTTCTCCGATGCTTCTTCTACCATTTCCAGGCTATTGAAATCCATTTCGGGCACAAATTGATGCGAGGCTTTTTCTGGCAGCGGCACGATTTCAGGCTGCATCGTTGTTGGAAGAGTGGGTTCTGGGACGACTGGGGGTTCTGGGACGACTGGGATTGGAAGAGTGGGTTCTGGGGTGGGTTGACAATTCTTTTTGGGAATTTTAAAACTTCCCCAAGTTGATTTACGTTTCTTCGGAGGTGGTGGCGGCATCATCGAGGGCGGTGGTTCGGGAGATCGGCAGGGTGTCGGAGGTGGCACGTTGTATTCCGCCTGCTGCGTGCAATAGCGTTTGCAGGCATCGAATGGAGTGGCTCCTTGGAAAAGATATTCCAAAGAGATGACGTCCAAAGCAAAGATGGTCTTTTGGACGGCTACCAACACGTATCGGGTGTTTTGGGGAACGAGGTAGGTGCCGTGTGGAGGGAGAACGTATCGGTCGTAAAACACTTGATAATTCTCCGGCAAATGGCGCCTCATCCTTTCCTGGACAGGAATCGTGGAATTCTTGGGCAGCACGAAGCAGAGCATGGCCGCATTGGACGTCTGGATGACGTGCTGCTCGTCCTCGGCCACCAACCAATTGCCGAAAGTGAAGCCCTTCTTGACCAGAAACATGTTGTGGAGCTTGAATAGCAAACAGACGTTGGAGTTGCTCAAACTCCGAGACGGATCTCTTCTCAGACGACGGCCGATGGAATCCCAAGTGCGGTCGAGTTGGCGCGAGTCGAACGGCACTTGTCCGAGGACTTCATGAAGGCAAAACTTGAGATGTTCGAGTCCTTTGCCTTTGATGAAGGTGTTTTGGTCCAACGGCTTGTGGTAGATGCGATCTCCATCGCCGGTAATGTGCGAAACGTAAGCCATGACTTGCAACAGATGGGCGATCCAATAATCCTTGGAAGAGTCCAAAGCTGCCACAATGTCGACGGGTCGAGGAAAGATGCAATCCGAACGAGAAGACATGTTTGCAGAATGCCGTGAGAAGGGAGATGTACCCTCTATATATACTGCTGATGTGACGTCATTTATCTAATCTAATCAGCAATCATTTATCTAATCAGCAAAATCTGGAAAGTCAAAGTAAGCACATTTTAAACTGAAAGTAAGAAAAGTCAATCTTGAAGATACAAGTTGTAAAAGAGCAAGTTGCATCAACGTTGTAAACTATCAGCAAGCACAACTGATGAGCAGAGAGTGTGGTGAGGAGTTTATATAGAACAAAAAAAAAAAAAAAAAAAAAAAAAAAAAAAAAAAAAAAAAAAAAAAAAAAAAAATTTTTTTTTTTTTTTTTTTTTTTTTTTTTTTTTTTTTTTTTTTTTTTTCGTTACCTCTATGTAGAGTTGTTGCAGGTGGCTATTCCATTTCCTTTCGCTCGTACTTGTCAATCGTGGACAAACACATATTGCAGGACTTGATTGCATCTTCCCGAGACTCTGTTGAATCTCACAGGTGACACTTTAACCAATCTTGGACAAACAAACTGTACGGGAAATCTACTCTTGTTCTACAAGTTGCCGGTAATGCTTTCAACACATCTCGAGGCAAATGCATCAGTCTCTGGTGAAATTCCAAAATAGTTGCCAACGTTGGTAAAATATCGTTTCCAAAAAAAAACCCGAGGGACAATTGCAAACAAATGCAATAGTCCCTCGGGTTTTTTTTTGGGTCCCATGGCTTTTTTTTTTAAAAATTCCAAAAGATGATGGCTCGGCACATGGGACAAGTGTTTCGAGTTTCCAACCATTTCAAAATGCAATTTTCGCAAAAGACGTGGCGACAAGTCGTCAAGCGAACCTGCAGAGAAATGGTCGGCTCGAAACACACGGGACATGTCGACGGCGACTGGAAATATCGATTGGGCCAAGTGTGCCTCATCAAGGCATTCCACAGCGAATTTCCAAGTTTATAAATGGACTCGCTGCTCAATCGAGTCTCGGGCAAGAGTTCCACCAGGTAATTGTAAATGTAGACCAGGATGTATTCTTCCCAGATCCAGGCGAGCACGGGGAAACGTCTGTCTGCATACTGGCGGGCTGCCGTCTCCACTCGATCCGCATCGAAAAACTCTTCTTTTTCGAAAGGAAAATACGCCAGCATGGACATGAAGGCACGGAAAGGAAACTCGTCCCGATTCAAGAGAGGTTCGATGAGTATTGCCTCTTCCAACACTTGAATGTCTGGAAAGGAGCCTTCCGCGACCCACAAGATATCCGAGGCTCGAGAGAGGTATTCCTCTTCACTGGGGCAGATACGGATCGCCTTTTGCAAGTAATTGTTGTGAGCATCCATATTGGCAAAATGATGTGAGGAGCTATCCCGAGAGGACTATTTATACAGTCTGGGTTATCAGATTGTTATCAGGTTATCATCAGATTGGAGGGGTTATCAGTTTGATCTTCATGATAAATTCTTGGTGGACGAACCTTGCCAACAAACAAGTATGGAAACGTTTTTATAAAACACTCGCTCAGATGATTAAAGTCAATCTCGGAACCCCAGCAAAACGGGCAATACGAGGCAGTGTCTATTCCATGAATCGTATGTAAATGATGTTGGAGGAAAAACTTTAAAGACATGTCCCAACGACACACGGGGCAAGTGACACGACAAAAACTCTTTTGCTGGACGTTTCTCGAAAAGAGGCATCCTTTCAACTTGAATCCACACTGACAAACTCGACAAGAATGTAACTTGTTCATGATGATCTCGTTAGCACACAACTAGAGAGGTATAGTCTGTGGAAAAGAATCAGAGCTTATATAGGCATCAAGAAAAAAAAAAAAAAAAAAAAAAAAAAAAAAAAAAAAAAAAAAAAAAAAAAAAAAAAAAATTTTTTTTTTTTTTTTTTTTTTTTTTTTTTTTTTTTTTTTTTTTTTTTTTTTTTTTTTTTTTTTCATTACCTCTTGTAGACTCTTGACTTGTGCAGTTGGTTTTCATTTTGTGTTTATAGCTCAAATGCTTACGCTACCCTGTGGTTGGTTTTTCAATCTTGGCAACCTAGGCTCTTGATTTGCAATGCGGGTGTTTTGAGAAAATCGTAAGTACTTGGTCGGCAGAATAAAAGCTCACCAGGTTGCATTCAAACTTGGAAACCAAAGCCATGCCACGCGAAAAAAGACTTTATTCCTCGATACGCCTTTCAACTGATTCGAGTGAACCAGCCAAGCGTTGGCATGCATCTGGCTTTGACCAGAGCTACCGTCGTCGAGCAAATCATCTCCAATGTTGGACAAGGGAACTGTTCCTGAATGGATAAACAATTATAGAGTAGCTCGCAGTGGTTTGCAGCACCATTCGAGTCAACGTTGGCTACACATGAAACCCAAAAAAAATGAAGAGTGAGGCCATTACGGGCCCCACTCTTCATTTTTTTTGGGTTTCATGAGAGAGCATGAAACTTACTCGTCCAAGATGACAACATCATCATCGTCATCGTTCAAACTGTCACATCTTTCCTGTTCCTTTTCCAACTGCTGCAAGACGTTTCGTCCCACCTCTACCGGATTATACAAGTCTGAGAAATCGATCCGGGATGGATGGATGTATCCGAGATCAAACTCTTTCGGCAACGCGTTGATCAAGGCGTAAAATGTCGCCGTGTCCACGCATGCCACGGGTTTGTTTAAATCCATGATGATGCGGGCAGCCAGCGGGAGAACTTGATCGATGCCTCTGATGCTGTAAACTATGGCATCTTGTGGAATGGAATTGTCCGGATACGAAAAACTATTCAGAGTCCACGGGCTGATGTAGTCCCGTTGGATGTCGTTGAATTGAAAATTTAGCAAGTCCGTATCTGGTTTGATGACGATGGGAGGCCCGTTTGTGCGGGTGAGATACAAACGAAACATTTTAAATGCTCCGTGATGGCAAATGAAATGCGACGTGGCTACGACAGTGTACTGCATAGTGGAGAATAAATGGAAAAGTTCCTGGGGCCTTTTTATATGCGATGCTTATCAAAAGGCACGTGATGCTTATCAGATGACACGTGATGCTTATCACATGATGCTTATCACATAATCAAGTTTTCCAAGATTCGGTTTTAATGCTGCAATGGTGGGATACTCGGGAAACGAAAGTTGAAATGATGCTGGTAACTACACATGATTGAATTTTATAATGATAAAGGTGATCCTGCAAATCTGCAGGATCACTCTCAACAGCTAATAAGAGGATGTAAAAAACCAAACCAAGGAATTAATTGAATTTTATAATGATAAAGTCGATGAAGCAAATCTGCAGGATCGGGTACTATACATGAAAAGAGGAGGTAAAGATGAAATTAACCAAATTATCTCCGGAACCTACATGAGAGGAGAATTTATACTAAGTCTTGGTCAATGGATATCTTGTGAGTTTTATGCTAAAGTACAACATATAATTCTGTTGTATTTTGCTAACGAATTTAGTCAAAAATATAAAAACGGGCAGAAGAGTTTTCAAGTCACAGTCAATTTGCTTTACCAAAACCTAAAGAAAGCAAAGGGTGGTGAGACTCTATATATAAGCAGCATGAAAAAAAAAAAAAAAAAAAAAAAAAAAAAAAAAAAAAAAAAAAAAAAAAAAATTTTTTTTTTTTTTTTTTTTTTTTTTTTTTTTTTTTTTTTTTTTTTTTTTTTTCGTTATTGTATATAGACTCTTGTTGAGACTGTCTTGCCTTTTATATTGATAGCACTGTCCACTTGTTCCAATGTTTTCTTTTCCAGTCTTGGAGGCCTACGTCAAGTCTACCTTTTCATTTTGTGTTTGCCAGCATTCAATCATGGAACCTCTTGTTTTTACTCTACGGGATAAAAAGGAAATTGCTCTACATCTTCGGGTTGCATGATCAAAGTGCCAATGATGGGCTTTTACGAAACTGGTAAAACTACCTTTGATTCACAATGCAAAAGCTTTTGCAGATTTGTTTGGACGATTCTGTTGGGGCAACCATACATCTTGAGACTAGCTGTTAAAATTGTTCTTTGGACAAATTAATAAATGCTTCCAATGGGCGATAGAGGGCGCTGCATGCGTTTCTAAAGAGTATAAAAGGAAAGGGTTCGTCGGCATTCAAGCATACGCTCATTTTGCGTCTGATTGTAAGACACGAGTCTTGCCCAACACCATGTACGATTTTGTTGCTATTGCCGAGTTCCTGTTCCTGCAGGGAGTCCTTGTCCCTTTCCGGGTAATTTTCACAAGTACTCGGAACCCCGACAAAACGATCCTATTGGAAGCGGACGCGGACACGCTGCAGATGACCTACGCAGACGTGCGGAAAAACTTGCAAATGTCACCTCATCTCTTCACCCAGCAAAGACCGACCACCCATCATCTGACGTGCCACGTCAAACACCTGACATTCTACCTGGGTGGAAAATTCACCCAGGATTATCTAAAGGAGGCGTGGCACGAGCCCCGTATCGTCTGCCTGGACTCGGCAACACACAATTTGCTGTTGGGTTTGATGCCCAACGTCACTCTTTTGGACGGTCAGCTCCGACAGAACAATTCATTGGACTTGAGTTTAAGAGCTGCCCGTTTATTGAATACAAAACTCGGACTAGAGCCCTACTGGGACGAATGAATGTGTAAATATGTATATAACTTGTAAAAAACTTGTAAATAAACGTGTGTTGTATTTCTTGTGTATATCTTATTTTTAAAAACCAAAAAGAATGGGCAAAGTATGCCATCTTCCCGTCAAAAAGGGAAGAAGGTATACTTTGCCCATTTTTTTTTGGGTTCAATATTTAGCCAACGTTGAATAAGAGTCTTGTATACTTTGCTAGTGAACACTGGATAAAAATAAACTTACCCTTTCTGGACTTTAATTTCTGGGATCAATCTTGGCTTTCTGAATAAACAAGCAGTACAAGTTTCCTCGTAACCAGCTTCCCCGATGAGGTTTTCCCGATAAAGTTTTCTTGACAAAGACGAATCGGTTCAAACTTGGCTTTCTGAATAAAACAAGTAGTACAGGGCTTGTAGCATTTCCAGTTTCCAGTATCCTGTAACTTGGTGAGCAAATAATTTCTAACCAACAAATTGTTTCGTTCAAGTCAGTAATGGAAAATAACTATGTGAACACAACAGCAGAGTGAACAAGACCTGCAAGACATCAGCCTATATATACTACAAAAAAAAAAAAAAAAAAAAAAAAAAAAAAAAAAAAAAAAAAAAAAAAAAAAAAAATTTTTTTTTTTTTTTTTTTTTTTTTTTTTTTTTTTTTTTTTTTTTTTTTTTTTTTTTTCGTTACTGTATATATAGGCTGGTAGCTGGGCGCTGTTGCATTGTGTATGGATGAAAATAAACTTACCCTTTCTGGACTTAAAGAAGTTTCTGGGATCAATCTTGGCTTTCTGAATAAACAAGCAGTACAAGTTTCCTCGTAACCAGCTCCCCGATGAGGTTTTCTTTGAAAAAGATGACTTTGTTCAATCTTGGTTTTCTGAATAAACAAGCAGTTCAAGTTTCCTCGTAACCAGCTTCCTTTCTGAAGAATCGCAGGCTTTCTTCTTCCTTGATTAGAGAGTTTTCTTGACAAAGACGAATCGGTTCAACTTGGCTTTCTGAATAAAACAGTAGTACAGACTTGTAAGCATTTTCCAGTTTCCCGATGAGGTTTTCGTGAAAAGAATGAGTCTTTTCTGAAATGTGTTCAATCATTGGCTTTGAAAACAGCAGAGTGAACAAGACTGCAAGACATCAGCCTATATACATAACAAAAAAAAAAAAAAAAAAAAAAAAAAAAAAATTTTTTTTTTTTTTTTTTTTTTTTTTTTTTTTTTTTTTTTTTTTTTTTTTTTTTCTTCTGTATTATAGCTGTGTTGCGGCCTTTGCATGTGAGGTTGTCAGAACTTTTCATGGATGAAAATAAACTTACCCGTCTGACTGGAAAAAAAGTTTCTGGATCAATCTTGTCGAGAGCATTTCCTCGACCAGTCATGAGGTTTCTTAAAAAGATGACGATGATGTTCAATCTGGCTTTCTGAATAAAGTACCAGCCGTACCAGCTTCCCGATGAGGTTTTCTTGAAAAAGATGACTGATGATGTTCAATCTTGCTTTCTGAATATACAAGCAGTACAAGCTGAACCAGCTTCTCGTAACAGCTTTCCCATGAGGTTCTTTGAAAAAAGATGAATATGATGTCAATCTGGCTTTCTAAATAAACAAGTAGTACAAGACTGTAAATTGTTTCCAGTGTTTTGTGAAAATTTCTACACAATTTTTCGTTTAGTCAGCAATGAAAAGACTATGTGAACAAAGCAGAGTGCAGACTGCAGCACAGCTATATATACAGTACAAAAAAAAAAAAAAAAAAAAAAAAAAAAAAAAAAAAAAAATTTTAATTTTTTTTTTTTTTTTTTTTTTTTTTTTTTTTTTTTTTTTCGATTCACTATACTTACCCGCGGGCTGTTCAAATCCTTTTGTTGTCTCAGAACTTGTTTCATCCATTCGAAACGGAACAGTTCCTTGTCCACGACCAACATTGGAGATGATTTGCTCGACGAATATGACACGGTAGCTCTGGCAAAGTCACTATCAATGCATGCCAACGTTGACGTTCCTCGAACGTTGAAAGGTCTAGCTATGAGATAACCGCTGGCTACAAACGTTTCATACAACTGTAGTACCTTGAATGAGTGTAAACGCCAGTAAGATAGTCCTATCAGTGCCAGTGATCTCGGAACGATTAAACACATGATCTAACTAAGAAGAGCAAAGGGTGGAGAGCCATATATACAGTAAAAAAAAAAAAAAAAAAAAAAAAAAAAAAAAAAAAAAAAATTTTTTTTTTTTTTTTTTTTTTTTTTTTTTTTTTTTTTTTTTTTTTTTTCGTTACTGTATATATAGGCTGGTGGCTTGCAAGTCTTGTTCACTTGTCCATGCGCTGTTGTCAGGAAACTTTTTTCTCAAGTATCTACAACTCTAATCCAGTCAGCTCAACATGTTTTACATATTCCTGCAGTACTCGTCGAGACGATTCTTTGGAGGGGTCACACGACTACCCTGGCGCAATTTCAAAAGGTAATGCACTCTTTGTTTAACTCTGGTTTCTGTCCTAATTATGATATCGGTACGGAACAAAAATATTCTTGTAGCACTCGCCGAGACAATTTTCTAGAGGGGTCACACGACTACCTTGGTTAAATTTGAAAAATGGGTAAAATGGTTTTCAGGCTGTGGTTCCTGTCCTAATTAGGATATCGGTACGGGATAAACAGATTCTTGTAGCACTTGCCGAGACGAATGTTTTGAGGGGTCACTCGACGGGCCTAGACCAATTTGAATCCGTGTACCAGGGTCGGTACATGACCCCCCATGGCCAAAATATCTAAGCTCTGGAAGCATTTCTTCATGTTTTAATATTAATTGGCCACACAGGGATGTTTATAACCATGTACCACCCTTGGTACATGTGAATTTTATCGATGGGACCCCCAGGTCGACCATCCCGAGACTATGGTGGCGAGAGATGTGACCTCCAGGGACCGAGACGAGTATAAAGATGTATTACTTACCTATATGCCGAGTAGATAAACTGATGGGTCCGATGAGACCCCCAGGTCGACCCACTAGGGGGGGATGTCGATAGATGTCACCTCCAGGCCGAGACGAGTACAACGATAGGTCACACACCTATGTTCCGGCAATCTTGTAGATAAGACCTCCAGGTCGACCCACTAGGGGGGAGGCCGAGACGACACGGGGTTCCGTAGTCTTCGGGCGGGCACAAGTCTTCTGGTCTTCCGGGGCACAAGTCTTCTGGTCTTCCGTCCAATCTTCTTTCTTCTTGGGAGTTCCTCCCGCTTCGAGCCCGAAGGCCCAAGTGAGCTCTCGCCGAAAACGCTGCTCCTTATATACTACTTTATCGAGGTCAGCCACGCCCACCATGATCACGCCACCAATCAAAGTACACACGTGTCGTCAGTTTCAGTTCGCATTTTTGAGAGTCGCTCGAAAAATTGCTGGAATTTGACATGGTTATTTGCTCACAACTCGTCAAACAATTCTCGTAGCGGGTCGGTCGAGGTAGTTTTGGAAAGGTTTCGTCAAGACGCATCCGGACGTGGGTGACATGATCCGATCGGATTGAAAATGTCAACGAGAGATGACGTCAAACGTTACGTTGGTAAATGGTTTTTGGCTCAAAGCTTTTGACGGAATCATGGCATCTCCACAAATGAGACATGTCCAGATAGGTCTTGCCAAGACGCATGTTTACGCATGCACCTCGACTCGCATCGTTTAAAAATTAAACCAAAAACTAGGCAAAAACGTTTCGACTCTAACCAGTTTTTTCCTCACAACTCGTGACCACTTTGCCGCATCTACCCATGGAACCGTCAGTTTTCCTAAGCTCGTCGAGACGCATCTTTACATATGCGACATGACCACCTTTGCATTTAAACGCATCGAGATATCCATGGTACACGATTTTTTAAAATTTGTTTTTTTGCTCGAGACACGCAGGGCGAATCTCGTATCCCGACATGCGATACATGTTTCGAAAGTCCTTTTCAAGCTGCATCTCTGGATAGGTCATGCAATTCATTCGGCACGTAAATGACAAAAGTGAAAAATGGCTTTTTCGCTACAATCCTTTTATGACTCGAAACTCTGGACCTAATCATGTCAGCTTTACAAATGATACATGCAAAGATGCGTCTCGCCAAGACGCATGTTTACGCATGCATTTCGACTCGCATCGTTTGAAACGAAAACCATCTAGTGGCTAAAAACTGAAAATGTCGATTCAAAAATTCACCCACAACTCTTGACCAAATTCTGGTATCGACTTGGTGGACATGTCAAACTGATACCCTTGACGTGGTGTATCCATCGATAGGCTATACGACCATTTGCGTTGGTAAATAAAGGGAGATATGGCATGCGACTCGATATTTTAAAGTTACATTTTCACTCGTAATGCGCAGGGCAAATCTCGGATCCCGACACGAGTTGAATATTTGTGATCCTCTCGTCGAGATGCTCGCTTGGACATGTTGCATGACCATCTTTGATGGAAATCCTCAGATGGTCCAGTTATAACAAGGTGTTAAGTAAAGGCGCATCCATACATGGTTTACATGCTGTCAAGACGGGCAAACCAAAGTAGCCAGTAAATTGTTTTTCGTTTCAGGTGCAGTGATGGAAAGGAACAAGGTGAAATGTGACGAGCCGACTACAGCAGCAAAGTGAACAAGACCTGCCAGCCACCAGCCTATATATACATGGTAAAAAAAAAAAAAAAAAAAAAAAAAAAAAAAAAAAAAATTTTTTTTTTTTTTTTTTTTTTTTTTTGATAAGTATATATAGGCTGGTTGCTGGCAGGTCTTGTTACTCCTTGCTAGCCTTACTGTTGCGGGCCTTGTTCTTATACTAATCTCAACTTTCTCTGTTTATCAGTTCTGCGAGATGATGGTTTACAACTTTGATTTGGCGGCTTGCTTATTTACAACTTGTGTCATTTCAAGATTGCCTGTCTAACTTTCAGTTTACAATGTTGGATTGCTGACCACAGGAGCGACTGTACTACTTATTTATTCAAAATGGCATGAAGCAAAAGTATCATCAGTGAATATAAAGCATTTGAATATTGAACACAGTTTTGACGATTGTGTTTTACGATAGTCACATCGAGAGCTGGACTTGAGAAGCTCATAAAGATTAGACAGATTCTTTTGAAATTTGTTTCTCCATCATCGAAAAGTAGTCATGTCAAGATTTAACAGAGTCGTCTTGTGGGTAAAAGTTGTTTTTTTCCAGAAGCCGATAAAGTTTCACTGGAGTCAAGTCAATTTCCCAAAAAAAGTTTCTTCAAACAAGTCTTGGGTTTTGGAAATAAAAGACTATGCAGTCTCCGATATTATTCCATCATCGGAAGCTGGTAAAGTCCGATGTACCTTTGTGCCAATATTGATTGCGCTTAAACAAGTATATGATACGGAAGACTGTAGAACTTACTCAGAGTCGTATTATTGGGAATCTGGTGTCCAGTAAAAAGTGGTCTTCCAGTAAAAAGTTGGATTGTACATAGCCTCACGGGTAAGTTGAGATTTGACATGAATATGAAATGGTATCAACAAATTGATACATGCGCAAATTATAAAGACACATAAAAAGTTCCACGAGAAGAGGAGTATATATACTTATCAAAAAAAAAAAAAAAAAAAAAAAAAAAAAAAATTTTTTTTTTTTTTTTTTTTTTTTTTTTTTTTTTACCATGTATATATAGGCTGGTGGCTGGCAGGTCTTGTTCACTTTGCTGCTGTAAAAGTCGGCTCGTCACATTTCACCTTGTTCCTTTCCATCACTGCACCTGAAACGAAAAACAATTTACTGGCTACTTTGGTTTGCCCGTCTTGACAGCATGTAAACCATGTATGGATGCGCCTTTACTTAGCACCTTGTTATAACTGGACCATCTGAGGATTTCCATCAAAGATGGTCATGCAACATGTCCAAGAAAGCATCTCGACGAGAGGATCACAAATATTCAACTCGTGTCGGGATCCGAGATTTGCCCTGCGCATTACGAGTGAAAATGTAACTTTAAAATATCGAGTCGCATGCCGTATCTCCCTTTATTTACCAACGCAAATGGTCGTATAGCCTATCGATGGATACACCACGTCAAGGGTATCAGTTTGACATGTCCACCAAGTCAATATCAGAATTTGATCAAGAGTTGTGGGTGAATTTTTGAATCGACATTTTCAGTTTTTAGCCACTAGATGGTTTTCGTTTCAAACAAACCGAGTCGAGTTGTGTATGC